>PVKM010009564.1:0-36632 GCA_004027735.1 Carollia perspicillata
GCTTTAATGCCCACAAGACAGTATAGGTAGAGGCTGCCGCCCAGGGCTCCAGTGTCTGCCTGTCTCTATTCAAATTCTACCTCTGCCACTTTCTAGCAGGGTTACTTAACCTCTCTGTGCATTAGTTTCCTCAGTTGCAAAATGTGGCTAATGATGCTTCCTAAGGCCCTTGTGAAGATTAAATGACACTGGGTGTATGAGGCACTTAGAATAGGCCCAGCACATAATTGACACTCAGTGATGGTCAGCGATGTTATCATTCGCCAACCCTGTGGGGAAGGTGAGCAACCCAAGCTCCCACGAGGAGAAATGACTTACACTCACGATCCCACGGCAAGCATGGTGTCATAGCGGGGACCAGCTGCAACTCCAGCTCCAGTGCTCACTGCTCACCGCCCCCCACTTCCAAATGCCGAATTTTATTACCATCGGTGTTTCCCCAGCACCCTGCTGATCCGTTGTTCTCTCTCTCCTAATGGGGCGTTTCCAGCTGGGGTGACTCATGAATCCGGGGCCACATGGCTCCCATTAACCTCAAGAAAGTCATCAGGCAAAACCCACATGAATCAAGCCTCCAAATTATTCATCCATCTTTCCAGGAGACGCGTGGATTGGGAACAGAATGAAGTGGGTATCATAGGATAATGATTTAGATTTATAAAAATCAGTTAAGAAGTTTACACCAGGTCCCCACCTTGAAGCTCGCTCTGTTCTCACAGCAAGGTCGAACGCCTGGAATGACAGAATGTCACAAGAGGATGGCCTTGAAGCTCGGAGTCCCAGTCCCGGGAGCTGGGACACCTACCTTTACTTCCTAGACTTGTGATCTTGAGCAAGGCTTTTAACCCCTTAGAATCTGTTTTCTCATTTCATTATTCCTTTTGGCAACAAAGCAAGGAGTTAGTCTGTTATTCCCATTAGACAGATGTGAAAATGGAGGCACAGAGAGGTGAAGTGACTTATCCAAGGTGACAAAGGATAAAACAGGCTGCAAACCCCAATCTATGTTTGAGTCCAGAAACCCATGTCCTCATACCACTCATTCCATAACTGAGAAGACAAGTCTAAAAGCAGCAGGCGCGCAGTAGGACCTTACCCTTTACCGAGTCTGACTCTTCAGGACAAAGTCATGTCTTACTGACCTTGTATTCTCCACAGTCCCCTTGTGCGTAGTAGGTCCTCAATGAATAAGAGTTCAGTTGCATTAGTCCCCCCTGGAAATGGCTGTGTTTTTATTTAACGACTTGCTTAGATGCATTTTAATATGCAGACCACAACGCTCTTTGTCCAATGTCTTCTGGACTGCGAGGCGCGGGCATTCATTATTTTATGAGACGCATATGTCATGCATAGCAAAGCCCTTTTCTTAAACCAACACAACATGCAAATAGAAATTTCATGTAAAATCACATTCAGACAGCCTCAAAGTAGAAACAGATGTCTGAAAAACATGAACGCCAGGCTTATTAAATATTTTATCATCAAATATTTCATACATTTCAAAAATGTCATCTGTGAAAACACAGAAATACCGCCTCAGGAGAACCAAAATATTTAATCACTTTCAAGAAATTCTCAAAAATAAGTCTTCACCTCCGAACTATTCCAGGCAGAGCACAAATTTCCAGATGCTGCAAGCTATATTTATTATATTTTCATCAAAATCAGTAACCTAGTTGAAGGAGATACAGTAATCAGTAAGGTCATTATTAGGTAAGATAATGACTTCTGAATGAATTCTCTCATTAATCTCATTACAAAATGGTAATGGTACCTGACTAATCATGCCGAAGGGGAGAGCTGTGTTGAATCAGAGCAAAATTAAGGCTGTAATCACAGAGCTGCTCTCGCCATGTCTTCATGAAAGCCTCTCACTCTGGGTTTGGGCACTTGGCTTGAAGTTCCCGGGACCCAGGGGCCCCTTGGTCCGCAGGCTGGGGCACAGGATGAGGCGAGGGGCAGGGTGAAGAGCCCTGGGAAGCAGCAGGCTGGGGAACCCGTCCTCTTCCTGCTTCTGTCCTCTACTTCCGGTCCGGTACGGCCTGGGCCTCGGGCAGGTGACCCCTGTCTCTGGGCTCCATCTCTGGTTTCTTGGACTCAGTCTCCTGTTCCCACCTTCGCCCCTGGAACGAATAAGGCAAATCACACCGCTCCTGAGTGCTTGCCTGTCTCACTCCAAGGAGGATCCAGACCCTATGGGGACCACGCACCTAAGTGTTCTGTCCTCATGCCTTTCTGCTCCGTCTCCCACCATCCCCTCCATCACTTGCTTCACTTTTGCCACACTGACCTCCTTGGTGTTCCCTCTCCCTGGACTGCGCCCTCCCCTCACCCCGTAGGTCCACACAACTCACCCTCACCTCCTCCAAGTCTTAGTTCCAGTGTCACCTTCTCCATAATGCCCGCCGGACCCCCACATTGAACACCGTAATTCCTCCATGCACCCTCCAATCTACACTCTCTTTCTGCACGTCCTTACTGCCTTCTAACGCACGACATCATTTCTTATTTTTCTTGTCTGTCCCTCCATCCACGCCCCACCCCCACGGAACGTCGGTTCCACAGGGCTAGGATCTGTGTACACTCACAAACAGGCCTGGAGCCCAGTGGATCTTCCATCTCTGGGATGAATGTGGAATCTCTCACGTGCGTGCGGGTTCCCATCCTTGCTGGGTGCTCCGGGAGAAGCCCCAGTGAGTGAGACGGTTGACCAGGGGGAGGCAGCATTCAGTCACCGCAGTGTGGCCCCTCTGGTGGGGGGACTGCCTTTGCCATTCCATCTAGTGATCCATCAGAGGCGCACCTGGCCCCTTTACTTCTGTGAGGACGGGAACACACCTGCAGTGTGGTGGTATCTGGACCTGGAGGAACCTCAACAGCCAGGAGGGGTGGGCCAAATGGAGAGAGATGGAATTGACGGAGACGAAAGGCATGTCCTGTCTGGAGTTCCAACCCCAGTGTCGAGGTCAGGGTGACAGGGTGTCAGGGTGACAGGGCTCCACAGTAGCAGGCATGCAAAGACCTCAGGGGTTTCAGCAGGCAGGGGACTGAGGATGTTTGAACAGACTCCTCACGACCAAAGTGGGGCAGGTGGCGACCCCACACTAACCCCTGCTGCTCAGACCCCACAGAGACGGGTCAGGGCTGCCGGCTCCGTCTCTGTTCATCTTTGCTCCCACGGGTGCCTCAGGACACTCTGGAACACGGTGGGTGTTCATAAATGCTCCTAAATTAAGGCTTGAATGTGTTTATTCTGTGGGCTGCATTTTACAGATGGGCCATGAGAAACCGTCCAGTGCTAACCAGAAGTCTGGCAACTGCACCAATTTAGGGACAAGGGAAAAACTGGGGATGTTTAACCTGAACAAGAAAGCCGGTAAAAATAAGCCCAGCCTCCAACAGCTGCAGCACCAGCATGTATATGCTGAATTGCTCTTAATTTTACATGGTTTTAGGACAGAGATCGCAGATAGCTGGCCCTCTCAAGTCTGTGACAAACATCACTAATGGACCGTGGACACATTCCTACAGAGTCAGACCAAGCTTCAGGATCCCCCTCAACACAACGCTTCCAATTCTCCCCGCCGGTCGAGTGGAGCTGACAACTTCACATAAAACATACTTGTGAAACTTGGTCAAGAACACAGGGATAGGCCAACAACGGAAAGCCCAATAACATTACAAAAAAATTTTATTGTAAGCAAACAAGAGGCCCCTTCTCTCCCGTGTATCCCACGATGATGGCCAAATGA
The DNA here is from genome assembly GCA_004027735.1 of Carollia perspicillata. Lineage (NCBI taxonomy): Eukaryota > Metazoa > Chordata > Mammalia > Chiroptera > Phyllostomidae > Carollia > Carollia perspicillata. The sequence goes on from PVKM010009564.1 coordinate 3,753, forward strand.
CAAGCAGCGCGTCTGAGTCCTTGGTGGTGTGTGGTGGGTGCATTTCCAGTGTGCAGAGGTCAGACATGGAGTCGCAGGCGACAGGGACGCTGCAGGAACAGAGTACAGTGACTGGGGCCGCAAGAGCAGCTCCTGCCCCCTGCATCTCTGTCTGTCTGTCTGTTTCTCTCTCTGCCTGATTATACCACCCCAGAATTCCTTGCAGCTGTCCATATTGGTGCAGGGGTGCCACGGAGACTTTTGCCTCCCAAAAAACAAAAGGTAAAACAGGCCTAAGTGCACTTTGCTTCAGCCCTCAACCTGGGACCTTTCTGTCATCTGTTTCTTCCCAGCCCCTAGCTTGGGGGTTTCCACTCGGAAGGAGGAGCCGGGGCACTTGAGTCTCCTCAATTTATCTCCTCCTCTCTCCTCATCCTTCCTCTCCTTCCCCTTTTCTTATGATGGGAATTCAACTCATTGATACCATTTATCTTCTCGACAATGGGACCTTACAGAAAAGTTTCATAATCTGAGACCTCTGAGCTCCGTTCTGGATGGCAAAGAAGAATTTAGAATGTAAAGACTTTAATCTCAACAAAGCTGGTCTTTCAAGGCTATCATCATGCCTCCGCCTCAAAATTCAGTTTGATTTAAAGTGGGAAAATGACTTTCTTTTTGGTCTAGACTCTAAATGGTACCCACATCTCCCCCCTGAAACAAGAAAAGTCACTGGTTTAGTGGATGGGGAGGTACAGAACTAGATAGCTCACAGGGAAGGAAAAATGCACGATCGTCCCATCTGAGAAAAGTTATTTTCTCTATAACATAACCAGCATGCATAAAAATATTTGTGTCAAGGGTGTTTATATAATGTTCTTTGTAATTAAAAAAAATTGGAAACAAATCAAATGTCCAATAAAAGGGGATTGGTTAAATTATGATTTTAAATGGTATCATAGAAAATTATTCATTTTCATAGCTGAATTTTTATAATATGTTATTAGGTAAATAAAGCTCATTACAAAATAGCATATTCAATATGATTGCATTCTGTGAAAAGTCTAGAACCATCTATCTGGTTGGTCAAATGATGAGTGATCTTTATTCTCTTTTTCGTGCTTTTTTCATCTTTCCCAAATCACCAGTGAACGTGTGTTAGTTTTCTGGTCAGAAATAAGTGAACAAATGTTTCGCTTGTTTGCTCTTTGAAGGAGAAAACGCAGATGATCTCTTCATGGATGCTGAGGATGGATCCAAAGACCAGGTGGATGCTGCTGGGACTGTTCCGGTTGAGAGACTCTGGTTCTGCGAGCTCCCCAGCTTTGGCCTCTGGCCCAGTGGTTTGGTGAAAGGGTGGACGAGTCCTCCCCAGGCTTGGTGGGTCCCCAAGCCCTTGGACAATAGCCAGTGCTCCAACCAGCACAGAAAGTACCTACTGCCCAGAAAGCCTTCCCCTCATAGAAACACACCATTTATTAAAGAGCCATAGTGCCAAGAGAGCTTTCTGCCTGCACTCAAACCTTGAGTACCCTGGAGCTTCAATCTTTTATGAAATAGCTTTTCATTTTCCCCCCTCTCGACTAAGGGCTATTACAAGCCACTGAGTTGTTCTTTGTACATCAATTTTTAATCTTGTTAAGGTTTTTATTTTTTTCACTTGACCAATGCTCCACTCATAAATAAAACATCCAACATCTGCTCCAGTTCCTTCTGGAGGTTTTGTTTGTGTTCGTTTGAGTGTGGTCTCCACTGGGGAGGAAGAGAGCAATGAACCCATCACTGCCTGACCACGTCCTTCGCCAGTGTTCAAACCTCCCACCGTTCCCTACTGCCAGCCAGAGAAAGCCCGTACTCCCCAGCACGGCACCCAAAGCCTGCCATGATCGGGCCCAACTCTCCTTTCTAGCTCAGTTCCTCGCCTCTTTCTTCCAACACACCCCCAAACCAGGAACAACTGCTGTTCCGGAAGATACTCCACTTTCAGTCTCCTGCCTCTGCTCACCACAGGCCCTGTACTGGGCGTGCTTGGCAAAGATTTGGAGTGACTTTCTTTAACTTGTTTCGGCACGGTTTGCTTTGAGTTGTGTTGACGTTTCTGCCTTACTAACTTTGCCTGGTTCCTTTGGAGACAAGGCTGCCACTTGAACTGTGGACTTGAGGTTAGACAGATCTGGGTTTGAATTACACTTTGCAATGCTATTCAAGAATTGGCAGCTCCCTTTATTTATTCATAGAACGGGAAAGTAATGCCTACCTAACAGGGCAGTTCTTCCTATCTGTATAGATCTGTGTAACCATCTATCTTTTTTTCTTTTGGCTGATGCACTTGAAAGAAGTGGTAGATACGATTCTTTATCCCCCATCTATCTAAAAATAAGAGCATCTTGTATTAACCAAATGCCACTTTGTTTCCAAGAACATTAACAATAATTCATTAACGAATTTTATTATCCAAGATCCAGTTCTCATTAAAATTCTCCCATTGTCACCAAAGTGTCTTTTATAGCTTTTCCCAACCAAAAGCCAATAAGATGATCTTGCATTTATTTGTTATATCTCTTCTGTCTCTTTTAATCCAAAACCTCTCTCACACATAGGTCTTTATTGACTTTTGGAAATAACTAAGCCTCTGTCTTATAAAATGTGCTATTGCACATTTTGGAGTTTTCTGATTCCTTCTGGTATAATTTAACTTTTGCCTCTATCTCTTGTATTTTCTGTCAACTAGTCGGCATAAACTACGGATCCTCCTGAGCCAGTAGGGGCTTAATGTCATTACCAAGTTTAGAGTAAGGGGTTGTAGTAATGGTCACTTTCAGTATCTGCATTTGATTCTTTCCCTCTCATTGTACCCTAAGGACTCATGGATTTTTAAATTGATGCATTTGTTATCATCCATCATTTTTACTGTTGGTTTTGATGCTCAGATTGTCCTAATTCGGCAAATGGGAGCCCCTTCAAGCCAACTCCTATCTTTTAAAGAAATCTCCCCCATTTCTCCTAACATCCTACTTTGAAAATTTCAAACATTAAGAAAATTTGAAAGAGTTTTTGCAGCGAACACCCATATACGTAGCATCTAGATTCTACCACTCACATGTTACTACATGTGCTTTATCAGATAGCTATCTTTCCATCCATTTCTCTATCCCCCCGTGAATTCATTTAGGTGTGATGTAAGAATCCAGTTTTATGTTCCCCAAGTGACTATCTAGTTGTCCTATGTCATTTATCCTAAACACTTATATTTCTTTACAGATTCAAGGTTTCTTCTTTAATAGCATAAACTTTCTATGTATAATGAGTCTGTCTCTGGTCTTTTATTTTATCTTATTTTTTTAAAGATTTTATTTATTTATTTTTTAGAGAGGGGAAGGGGAGAGAAAGAGAGGGAGAGAAACGTCAATGTGTGGTTGCCTTTCAAGGTCCCCCTACTGGGGACCTGGTCCGCAACCCAGGCATGTGCCTTGACTAGGAATCGAACTGGTGACCCTTTGGTCACAGGCCTGTGCTCAATCCACTGAGCCACACCGGCCAGGGCTATCTCTGGCTCCATTGATGTATCTGTCACATTATGTGTCAATGCCATGTTATTTTAATTTTAGAGTCTTTCTTGTAAATTCTTGGCATTTTCCTGGGCGTTTTTACTTGTTTCCATGTAAACTTTAAGATCAAGATTTTTAGTTCCAGAAAAAAAGAGTGTTAGTATTTTTACTGCAAATGGGCTAAAATTACATATTATCTTTGGATATATTAAGCTGTATAACCTAAGAAGAGCATCTATGGAGATGATCATATTGTTTTTCTTATTAGAATTATTATTATTTGGAATTATACTCATTTCTTAATATTGAACCATCCTTGAATTATTGTCATAGAAATTGACCATAGGTATTATTTCAAATGTTCTGTTGGATGTGTTGTGAAAATTCTATGTAGGATTTCTGTATAATTATTGATAAGTGAGATTGTTTTTGTAGCTTTTTTGCACAATATTTGTCAGGTTTAGTTATCAGTATTATTTGTACTTTATATAAAAATTCAAAGTTTGCATTTTTTTCTGTTATTTTGAACAGTTTAAATGGCATTAGGAATATATTATTTTTGACGGGATGACAGAAAGCATTTGAAAGCATTGGGCCTGATACTTTTATGGGCATTAGCTCTTTCATAACTTTTTCTGTTTATCATAAAGGTTGATCTATATAAGCTATCTCTCTTTGTGTCAACTTGGTAAATAAAAATTTTCCTAGAGTGTTACCTTTTTCATGTGGGCTTTAACATTTTTATGCATACATTTGTGCAAAGAGATCGTAACATTTTCTTTTGTTTTAATGGTTATTTCTTCCTTATCATTCTTTATATTGTGTGTTTGTTCTTTCTGCTTGTTTTTCATGTTTTAGCTAGCTGTTTCTTTAGTCTGTATTTATTTTTTATGAAACTTACTAGATCCCCATGGTGACCAAATGCACTGTTAATTTTTGTGAACATTTCATGTGCACTTGAGAAGGTTTATTCTCAATCATCAATCAGGGTGTACGTTTTGATAGATACACATAAGATCTACCTTATTGATTGTGTTGCTCAGGAGCTCTGTTCAGCTTTATCTTCTGTTCACTGCATCTTTCCAACAGTTAAAATCATGTGGTAGAATCCACCCTCATTGGTGGTTTCTGCACATTCACTTTGCATTTCCTGCTGTCTCTGCTTTATGAAGATCACGGTACGAAGTTACCTGGTGCATTGCTACATTCATAACCGTCACGGCTCAGTTGTGACTCATAGCACGAAGCATGACCAAGTGTTCTGCTTGGTCTCATTTAGTATTTTTGGATTTCACCTTCTTTTAGATCAAGGCATCCGTTTTCTTCTTGTCTGCCGTACTTTGGCCCAATCCTTTATGTTTAGTCTTCCTGCAGCATTTAGTTTCAAATACATGCCTTTGTAGGCCAATCTGAACATCTTTTTTTCTTGTATGTAAGTGCTACGGACTGAATGTTTACATCCTTCTCATTTGTTGAAACCTAATCTCTAATACAATGGTATTTGGAGGTGGGGACCTCCTGAATGGGATTAGTGCTCTTGTCAAAGAGACCCCAGGAAGCTCCCTCCCCCTTTTTACTCTGCGAGCACACAGGGAGAAGAGAGCCATCCGTACACCAGGAAGCAGGCTTCGCCAGACACTGAATCCGCTGAGACCTTGGTCTTGGACTGCCAGCCTCCAGGACTGTGAGAAATAAAGGACTGTTGTTTGTAAGCCGCCCAGTCTGCAGTATTCTGATACGGCAGTTCAAGTGAACTAAGACAGGAATACTGATGATGATTATTAGTTTTATGTGTCACCGTGACTCATTAATATTTTTGAATAAACTTTTTTGAATATTTTTAATAACAGATGCTATCTGGGCCTCTTTCAGCTCAGTCAAGCATTTCATCCAGCAGGCTGAGTGAAGAAGATCTCCCTCGCCAGTGTGGGTAGGCGTTATTCAACCCGCCGGGGGCTTGAGTAGGACACAAAGGAAGAGGAAGGGCAAATTTGCTCTGTGCTTGAGCCGGGACGTTCACCTGCTTTCGGACACTGGCACTCCTGGCTCCTGGTTCAGGGAGGTTTATGAGCAAATTTAAATGCCAGCAGCTGTCATTATCCTTGGGAATCTCGAAGGCCAAATGTGGATCTTTGAAACTTATTGCTACATGCGCTACATAGTCTTAACTGGCCAGTAATCGCCAATTCAAATGTTTTTATTTTTGCAAAGCAAGCACTGAATCATTGGATTCTGCATTGAACTGATATTAACAGAGTAACGAACATATGCTCAGTATGGCAAAAATCTGACCTACCAATTGCCACTGGTGAAGGCCCTGAGAGGCGTCTACTACAAACATTACTGCACCTATTCCGCGCACGAGAAGAGTTCCCCTAACTGATTATTCTGTAGGCATGTCGGACTTTTCTCCATTTCTCAATGATGTGTGCCTCAGGACCATTGCACCTGCCTTTGCCCATCTTCCGGAAACATCCCACCATTGGTTTGCTGTAGCCTTCAGACCTAAACGTCAACTCTTTAGGATCTAAGCAGGTCTCTTCTACATTTACCTCCATTACTCTCTGTAACTGTACATCACTAAGTTCCTTGATAGTTCTTATTACAATTTATATTTATTTATTTGGTTGTCTGCTGTCTCTCTATTAGACTGTAAATTCTGTGAAGGCAGGAATCGTGGCTGTGTGCAATCACCTCTCTCTAAAAGTGCCGGGAACATGATAGGACTGCAGTAAATATTTGCCGAATGAATGATGCCCGGAGAGAGCAGGCAGTTAGCCCAAGGTCACACAGCGGGTGAACAGAGGATCCAGAATCCTGGTCTCTCCAAGCCAAGAGCTCTGTTCACCAGCAATTTCACTTCTGCAGAGAGGATGTCATCCTCTCACTGGGAGTAAAAGACAGATGTCTATTTTTGCCCCAATTAACCTAAAAAAATCTCCATACTCATAGGATGAATATGGGGGGAAATTTAGTTTTTTTTTAATTAAAACATTAAACTTTAGGCCCCCATGTTCCAAAGTCAGCCATGAAACCAAATCCCTGGCTCAGCAAGGCAGACCCCCAGAAAGGTTGGGGGACCGAGGCAGCAGGGTTTTGTTGTTGGAGACATTCGAACACTTCAGAATCAAGAGGTTTGCTTACACTGAACAGTCACCAGGTGCCAGGCAGGGCGCTGGGCGTGGGGGATTCACAGACGGAACAGCAGGCATTTTCCTGTCCTCTGGTTGCTTCCAGAGTTGTGGTCACAATTCTAGCGTAGTGTTAAGAAATGGGAAAAACAAGAGGAAACACCTGATTCATTCTCAGGGCTTAGGAAAGAGAGGCTCCAGGGGCAAGGGCCTGGAAGGACTAGCTGGAATTAACCAGAGGAAAGACAAAGGAAGGGAAGTGTTCCAGGTAAAGGGCTAAGGACCAGATAAAAAGCGAACGGAGCACTCGACAAGGTTGCAGGGGCTTTGAGATGGAACCTACCTGGAGAGTTGGCAGTGTGGTGGAATGACAAGAGATGAGACTGGGGCCAAGTCACAGAAGGCCTAGGAGGTGGCGGCAGGAGTCACGGCGTGACCTTGAGCACAGTGGGCAGCTACGGAAGAGTGTGCCACAGGGGTGTGACGCAGGCAGACACTGACTCACAGCACCCCCCACTCTGCACAAGGAGCCCTGCTGGAAGTTGCACACGTGTGGTGACAGGGAGCTCATCTCCCCTCCATAACCTCCACTGTGTGGCTCTGACTAGAAGAGACTTCTCCCTTACAACAAGCCGAAAGCTGCCTCCCTGCAGCCTCCACTCAAAACAGCTCTGCTCTTTCTTCTCATCTTATCCTCCTCTGGGTTAGCGCTGTCCTATTCCCTTGACCACGAAAACACTGTGAGAGGTTCGTGATGCTGGGAGGGGCCATCGGCCCCACCACAAATCCTAAAGAAGTTTTTCTCGGGAGCAGAAAACCACTGCTCAGAACTGCTTCACACCTGTAAGAGCTTCAGTGGCGACAGCAGCAGCTTGCTCTCAAACCAAGGACTCTGACAGATAAGCATGGATGGCTTATCGGTCACAACAGGCAGAAGGAAAAAAAAGCAGCTGCCCTGGTGTGGGTGCCACAGCCGGCTCATCTGCATCCTCCTGCCTTACCTTGACTCTGTTTGCATACTTTGCACCGATTAGACCACCTACAGGTCTCCCCAGTTCCTGGTTCTCGGTTGGTATGGAGACCCCAGTTTCCAGCTCCCTGTCCTCTGGTCCAGACCTGTTCCCTGGCGCCCTCTCCTGGTCCTAGCCCTTGGTCCTCACTTCATTCCACAGAACTGCTCAGCTGAGCCCTGTGTGACACGGAATTATTAAGCAAATTCCACCAATGGAAGTATTTACTGCCAAGCACATTTCACAAGGGAAAAGGGAATTTTCATCTATCAAAAGCACATTTATTTCAAGGGGCCCTATCACTCACTGAAATTCACAAGAGTTAAGAGTCCCAAGAAATCAAGGGCATTTGCATTACAATCCACCTCGATGTCCAAAAATATCCCGCTGAGCATGCAGAATTTCCTGGAAAAGAGTGTGTTTTGCTTATTTGCAGGAAAGAGATAAATGTTCAAGAGAGAGTGGAGCTGAGGTTTGAAATCTCAGACAAGCAAAGAAAAGCATCCGGTAAATTTTGACCAAAGAATCACCTTTGACCCTGCAGATTTCGGAGCTGGCCCCGGCAGCAGTGGCCAAGGACCCGCACACAGGGCAGAGGGAAAGTCACTGCACTTGGATGGGTTGAAAGGGTTTGAGGACAAAGGATCTTGATCTCTCAGCGCCTCTGGTTTGATGTCTTTAAAATGCACACGTGATAGCCCTGGCTGGTGTGGCTCAGTGGACTCAGTGCCAACCTGTGAACCAAAGGATCGCTGGTTCAATTCCTAGTCAGGGCACATGCCTGGGTTGCAGGCCAGGCCCCCAGTAGGGCAGCACAAGAGGAAACCACACCCTGATGTTTCTCTCCCTCTCTTTCTCCTTCCTCTCCTCTCTCTAAATCAATCAATCAATCAAACCTCAAAAAAAAAAATGGATACATGATTGTAACAGGTCCTCATAAGGATTTTACTTGTACTCTGCAAACTTGTCTCCGGTTCTCCCTAATGGTTGGAGAAAGTGAGCAAGAGCTTGTGCCCCCACGCAGCTGCCTCCCCCACGTCCCCCTCCACCCCACCCTCACTCCCCCCAACTGGGGGAGGGGCAATGCCCACAGCTGGCTATCACAAAGCAAAAATGTCTTTGAAGTTTTTGTGCTTGAGGCTAAAATTAATGTGATTTGTATTCTACTCCGTAATAATCTGTGTTTATAATAGAAAAGTGGTTAAAATGATTCCCAACTGGGGGAAAACCAAAAAAATTAACCACAAAGACCCTGCCTGGCTCATAGGTTAATGGGGGGGGATTGCTCTCAATAACAACAATATACTTACTGGCCACGTCCTCTCTGCCAGGGATCATGTCAAGAGCTTCCCAAATACTCTCTTCTTTAGAGAGATTAAAAAAACTTGCCCAGGGTCACATGGCTAGAAAGTGGCAAAGTAGGGCTCCAAACCAAGCCTGTGTGACTCCAAACAGCCACATGTGGAGACAGTAGGACAGTTGCTAGATTCCAGGCCAGTTGTTTTCTGGCTTAGAGTCACAATATTTTAAGAATCCAGACTTAGGTGATTATGTGGACTCAAGGATTCCTCTTTTGAATTATTGTTTATAGAGCCTCATACTCAGTGATTTGCAAGGGGTGAGGATCAGAAAGTGGCTAAAGAGGCACTGTGGGGCAGAGCTCTCAGGGTCGCCTTGGAAAATTCTAGATGAAGGCCCTTACCTGTGGAGAGGCCAGGTCCCTGGCCTCTCTGACCTCAGGTTGCCCTCTTCTCCTGTCTCAGGGGAGTGCTCAGCAGAGGATGCTTCCAGTGAAGAGATCTGACTGGTGCCGAGGGTCTCTATTTTCACCGTTACTGCTGTAATTTTCACTGCATGATATCCCTCCTCACCATCAAATTTCTTCATCTAGCTCTCAGACTTGCTTGGGGTCATAGATAATTCAGCTTACCTTTGGTTGTTGTCTGAGAGTGACCAGCTTGAAAAAAAAATCTGCTAAATATTTTTAGAAATTATATATCTGCGAACCACATTTCCCAAGGTTTCATCCCCTCTCCTTTGGTTCTTAAGTCCATCCAGAGAGAAAACAGATGAATCCACATTGCAGGGGGCAGTTTCTATAGCAAATGGGATTTTTTTCCTGATTTCTGGTTCTGATATTTCATTGTTGGTGTACAAAAATGCCTTTGATTTCTGAATATTGACTTTGTATCCTGCTGTTTTGCCAAATTCACTTATTAGGTCAAGTAGTTTTTTGGTAGAGTCTATAGGATTTTCTATGTACACTATCATGTCATCTGCGAACAATAACAATTTTACTTCTTCTTTCCAATTTGGATGCCTCTTCTTTCTTTTTCTTGTCTGATTGCTGTGGCTAGGACTTCCAATACTATGTTGAATAGGAGTGGTGAAAGCAGATATCCTCGTTTGGTTCCTGATCCTAGTGGGAAAGCTTTTAGTTTTTGTCCATTGAGTATGATGTTGGCTGTAAGTCTCTTATTTATGGCCTTTATTATGTTAAGGAACCCTCCCTCTATTACCACTTTGCTGAGTGTTTTAATCATAAATGGGTGCGGTACCTTATCAAATGCTTTTCCCACATCTATTATATGATCATGTGATCTTTGTCTTTGCTTTTGATTATGTGATGTATTATGTTTATCGATTTGTGAATATTGGACCATCCTTGCATCCCTGAGGGGGGCATTTTTTTTTTTTTTTACTTTGCCTTCCAGCATCTGAAGCCCTTCCACTATGTAACTGGTGTTCAGAGCAGAGTGAATCTGCAGCTCTGCAGATGCGGAGCAGTTTTATTTTCCCAGTAGCAGGTCTCTTACTGATACCTCAGAAAGACCTCTTGGCTTTTGGGGTCCTCATGGCTGTTAGAAGTCAGTCTAGGTCCAAACCCACTTCTCATCAGGGTTTTCTCCTACCTCACAGCAGCCAGACCTGGAGCTCTTGGACTTGAAGCGGGCAGGTGGTCTGCTTTCTCCTCCTTGTGCTCCAGCATCAGAGTGTTGGGGAAGAGGGTCAAGATCCACTGCTGGGACACTTCCTCATACTCTCCTGTTGGACCAGATGCCTGTGGTGTGGTGGACTGAGAGAAGAGGAGGTGGGGCAAACCTCTCTATCCTTAACTGTCTTGGCTGTGGTCCTGTTGGCTGTTTTAGCTTCTCTGGCTAGCTCTGATGAAGGCCTATGCCTTTTAAGCAGCTTTCTTCACCCTGTGCTCTCTTCTCTTCATCCCGCTCAAATAGGACCAAAGGGAAATCTGCAAGCCTTCTGCTTGAGTAATACCAACTGGGAACATGAGATGCCTGTCTCTCTTTGCAGGCACCTTCAGTACCTCTGAGCGAATTTCTTGGTGCCCTTCCCCATCATTGGTCTGGGGGATGGAAGAGTAGCATTCTGTCCTCTCCCAAATGGTGAATGGAGAGTGGGGGAACTGTCATTGCTACTAGGCCAAAATTAGGTATTTCAACAATTTCCTCTTTCTCCAACTTTCAAGACTGCTTACATAATTGAGGTGTCCTGCCCCAATTGTTCCTGGCTCTTTAGAATTTGAAGGGCTTAATGCTAACTCCACATCCTCTGTTCAGGGCCCTAATCTCAATCTACACCCTGCTATATAGTTGGAGAGCTTTCATTTTTATGAGACAGAGTCCACCTCTCACTATAGAAAGACGAGTGGAAGAAATTCACTTTGTCAGGTTCTCTTGCAGCTACAGTACAGGTATGCTATCCAGCTTTTGGTAATCAGATACACAACACCAGGCTTTGAGTTAGAAACTAGGAATAGAGACTATTAGGGAATCTGCAGAAATCCAATATGGCTAAAGGTGGCAGCAGCCACAGTTGCTGTACCCAGTTTCCGGGGGCACAGTGACAACGTGAGGGTTCAGTGTGAGTGGGGTCAGGGGCACAAGCCGCAAGGCCTGCGCAGCAGGTATGTTGCCGCAAGGCCTGCGCAGCAGCACGTCTGCATGGACCCCTTCTGCAGCCTGACTTGGGATGCTGCTCTGGGCTGCAGGCACTCAGCCTTGTTCTCAGGCCTCCTGAGATTCTGTGGGCTTACCCAATATTCTTAGAGTAAATTTCGTTTCTTGGTCTAACACCCTCCCTGGCCATAGCTAAGACAAATGTATATCAGTGTAGTTAATAGGACTGGAAAATGACTTCCTGCTTCCATACATATTTGTCTAAAAAGATGGTGAATCTAATTATGCTATTTTGGGGAAAAGTTGCTTTTAAAAAAGAAAGCCTCACCAACACATTGAAAGTATTATGTGGAAACCACTTCTGGGCAAAATATCATTCCCAACTAACAGAGTAGCCCCTGCCCTCGTATTTTGCAGTGGCTTTGGTAACAGCTCTCTCACTTAAGCTTTGACCACCATAAAATTGACCCCATCTCCACAGATATTCTTGATTTTTTTCTGGTTGATACTGTCCTTACTGAAAATATAAACTCAGGTGACATTAAAATTAAAATATTTTCACCAGTTATTTTGCTGTGCAGGAATTTTATCCGGAATCATTATAAATAAAGCAACCAAACATGAACAAAATGGCCAAATTGTTAAGAACTAAGATGTTATGCAAATGGTAGGTAAATAAATATTAATAATTCCTAAAAGTTCTACTGACTATCTACTCTGGGTCAGAGTTCATTTAATATTTACAACAACCCTATGAGACCAGAATTATCATTCCCATTTTATAGATCAGAAACTGAGGCTATTAAGAGATTTGACTTTACTGTGAAGGGCAGAGCGTCTGCTCTCCATGCCTTCCAAGTGCGTCTGTTGTGGTTCCACTGCAGAGAGTAAACAGAGAGAGATCTTGGTCACACAGTTAACTGGAAGGCTGTGGAAACAAACCTCCAGATGAGCCTTCAGAGACAACTGCCAAAGGCATGTGGCAGAGCTGGGCCACCAAGGGAGCTGCTGCTCCTGTCACTACAGGCAGCAACCCTAGAGACATGCTTCCGAAACATGCTATGAGCAGAAAGCCGCCTCTGTGGAATGACGAAGCCGCTCTAGAGCTCTCTGACCTCTGCTCCAATCTGCACCTGCAAATGGATGCCTGACGCCTGCTCCTCTCCACGCGTAACTCGGCTCCTAAATCAAGTCTAGTATAATACAATGAAGATGATCAGCACTCACCATGTTTAGCCTAATATAATAACAGATGGTTACATATGGAAATATTTATAGACATGTGCATTGATGTAGGTTAATAAACACTCACGTGTCACCTTCACCTGTGAGCTAAGAAGGCATAGAAGCAAAGACACCCCAGTAGCAATGAGTGCACCTCGCTCCCAGACCTTAGTGTGCAATTCTATTCTCCAATAAAAGGAACAAGGACTCTTTGGAGAAATGACTGATTTTTAGGATTGAGGCAGGAAACACATAAGATGAGCCTAGAGTATCTTGGAGTGTTTAACCAAGACAAAAACAAATGAAAAACAATACTCCATAATAATGGCGTGTGCCAAAGGGACCCAAGAGCCAACTGAAGCATTTCCAATGGCCAACACTGGAACAATTTGAGGAATGAGATAAATAAAATAGTATTGTATTAAATGCAAACTATAAAATAAAAATCCATGAATCCATTTCATGCAAATAAACATAATTGAATAAATTAATAAATGAGGAAGAGAGACTAATCTCTTATGCAGAAGAATCCCAAATAATTTATGTACATACTTCATGCTCAAGGAGATGAAGAATTACTTCCTACTCCGTGAGCGTGGGTTGTACATAGTGACTTCCTTCCAATGAGTGCAACATGGAAAGGGGGGCAATGAACAACTTTATAATAAAGAAACCTAAAAAAACACTACCTCAGCCATGATCAAGGTTAATGTCAACAGCGATAAGATGATAGTATACGTACCCTTGATATGATGTGATTAAAAATGGCACTTTGCAGTCTTCTTCCCAAAACCCATAACCCAGCCTAATCACAAGAAAAATGTCAGACAAATCCCAAATGAGAAACATTCTCCAAAATACATGACTAGTACTCATTGAGTCTCTAGGTCATAAAAAACAAGGAAATCTGAGAAAATGTCACAGCTAGGACGAACCTAAGGAGACATGATTGCCTAAATGTAATGTGATGTAGTGGATGAGATCCTAGAGCAGAAAGATAAAAACCAAGGAAATCTGAGTAAAGTATGGAATTTAATTTAAAATAATTTATCAATTTTGGTTCATTAGTTGTGACAAATATTCCATAGTAATATAAAATGTTAATAATGATTGAAACTGTGTGTGGAGTATATAAGAACTCTGTATAATCTTCACAACTTCTCTATAAGTCTAAACCTATTCAAAAAATTAAAGTTATTATAAAAAATTAAACAGCACCCCAGGGGCCTGTGAGACTGTATTGGAATGCCTAACATGTCTGTAACTAGGGTCCCAGAAGTAAAGGAACGGTTGTGCAGAAAAAGATATAAAGAAGTAACAGCTGAAAATTTTACAAATTTGGTAAAGATATGTATTTACAGATTCAAGAATCCTGGTGATCTCTAATTAGGACAAATATAAAGAAAATCACACCGAGGCAGGTCGTAATAACAACTGCCGAAAATGTGTGTGTGTGTGTGTGTGTGTGTGTGATTTATAGCTTGAATGTTTATGTAGAAAAGAAGAAATGCTTAAAATAATAAAAAGAAAGTGGAGGGAAGAATAATAAACAAAAGAGCAAAAGTTAACAAAACTGAGAAGACTGAAGAAGATTCCATATAAAAAGAAGTTTGAAGATCAAATGGTATTTTAAAAGCCTCCGATAAGACTGATGAAGTAAAAAGAAAGAAGACGCAAATAGGGAATATTGTAAATGAAAAAGGCAAATACTCATAAATATAACAGAGAATATGATGAACAGATTTATGCAAAGAAATTTGAATACCTAAATGCAATAAAAATTTAATATTAAAATTAAAATGTTATTTATCATCATTGAATCATGAAGAAATAAAGCACCTGAATAATTTATTGCTTTTGAAGAAAGTCAATCAGTAGTTTAAAATGTATTTACCTTCATAACACCAGGCCTACACAATTTTAGCAATGAGTTCTAACAGACTGTCAAGTAACAAGTAATTCCAATCTCACACATAGTCTTGCAGAGACTATTAGATGAAGGAACACTTATCAACTCATTTTGTGAAGCCACTATAAACCTTCATGCAAATTAGGCATGGACATCATCAGGAACATAAGTTACACACCATTCTTCCTCATAAATATAGATGTAAGAATGTAAAAATATTTGCAAACCAAATGTATGTGAATATAAATGCAAATACATACAATCATTATTTAATTGGTTATATCTCAGAAATACAAAGTTGGTTTGCATTAAAGGGGAAAATTATATGATCATCTTGGGAGATACAGAAAATTCATTTGAAAACATTTAACACTCTTTTATATAAAAAAAGAAATTAGGCCCTGGCTGGTGTAGCTCATTGGGTTGAGCACGGGCCTGCAAACCAAACAATCGCGGTTCGATTCCCAGTCAGGGCACATGCCTGGGTTGCAGGCCAGTTCCCAGCAGGGGACGCACTAGAGGCAACCATACATTGATATTTCTCTCCCTCTCTCCTTCCCTTCCCCTCTAAAGACAAGTAAATAAAATCTTTAAAAAATTTAGGAAAGAAGAAATAGAAGAGTACTTCCTTAACCTGATAAAGGCTATTTACCAAAAACATACCAGGAGCATTATATTTAATGTTAAAATATTAGAAGCAATGCATTTAAATTCAAGAATAGGCAAAGGATTCTCTCCCTCTCTTGCTCCCCCCTCTTTCCCTCTTTCTAACGGCATAAATCAATAAAATATAAAAAGAAAAGAAAAGGTAAGGGCCCCACTAGCATGACTCCCTTCAGCATTGTACTGAAGACGCTAGCCAGCTCATCGAGACAAGGCAAAGAGGAGAGGTACAGGTTTGGGGAGGATGAAATAAAACTGTCGTTATTAGCAGAGTAAACTGTTGTCAATCATGAAAACCCAAGATACTCTTCAGAAAAATTATTATAATTAATGAGTTTAGCAAGGTTTCTGCATATAAAGATTAAAATATTTAAATCATTCACATCCTGTGAGCACCAGCTACAACCATTTAAAAAAAATGTAATTTAAAAAACATGTAATAGTTCCAAGGATGTAAGAAGCAAAATAATAAATCTAACCAAACATGTACATGACATTTATGGAAAAATGTTTAATCCTCTATGGAAAGAAGTTAGAAATCTATATACATGGAGAGGTATACTATGTCCATGGATAAGAAGACTGAATATCATAATATAAATTCCTTATAAATTAATTTATAAATATAAGGTACTTCCAATTAAAATCCCTGTGGAGTACTTTGTGGAGGTCGACAAACTGATTCTAAAAGTGTGTAGGGAAGAGCAAAGGGCCATGCTAATTAAGACGATTTTAAAGAAGAAAAAAACAGCAGAGATATTTTCCCTGATAGATTTCCAGTCTTCTTTCTTATGTACGTACAGTAATTAAAATAATGTTTTCTGATAGGTATAAAGAAATTGGTGGAACAAAACTGAGAACCCCGAAACAGACTAATGCTTATATGGAAACTTAATTTGTAACAGGGCTGACAGTAAAGAAAAGCGAGGAATAATAGGGCTAGCCATTTCTAAAGAGGTGGCATAATTGGTAATGCGCATGAAAACAATTTGATCTCTTTCACACCCATAGAGAAATGACTGTATTTTTCCAAGTATGATGCACATTTTTTGGCCCAAATTTTTGCGTGAAAAATAAGGATGTGCATTATACATGGGGAGTACCTGAAATACCTTGTATCTGTTCTTGTGTCTTGTAATTATTTGTTACATAACATTTCTTGTACCATAATGTGTCAAAAATAAATGCTAAAATTCTTTTATAGTACAAAACACAAGCATCTAAATATAACTAACTAAATAAATTAATTAAAACAAAAGATTTTTTTCCTGAGTGTTTGGGCCTAAGACGTGGGTGTGCACTACACACAGAAGTGCATTGCACATGGCAAAATACAGTAATTCCAGAGGATTAAAAACCTAACAAATAGAAGAAAAATTGAAAGTGTTATAAGAAACTATAGAATATTTGTATGAACTCAGAAATAGGAAGGATTAAAAAAAACATGTTTAACAAAAAATATGAGAAAAAACTGATGAACTCATCTACGCTAAAAATTTAAATTTTTCTTTATGAAAAACACTTCAAAAGACAATGTACATGTACCCATCAAAAAGAATTAATTTCCAAGATAAATAACACCTATGCATTAATTATCAAGAAAATCCAATTAAAAAAATGTGCAAAGCATATAGAATAAGACAATTTACAGAGGAAGATAGTAAATGAGAAATGAACACCTGAAAAGATAATCTCATTACATATCAGAAAAATGCAAATTCAAGCCACAATAAGGTTCAATTCTAGATCATCCGCTTGACAATAAAAAGTGGAACAATTCCAAGTGCCAAGTGGTCTCTGTTTTGCCCCTCCAGATGCACACCCCGTGCTCCTCCACCCAGAAACTGAAGAAGGAAGGGGCCGGCGTGCGTTCGGGATTTTTCTCCCGGCTCCCACCCAGCTCTGCCCGGTGTTGACGACGGCTGCGCTGCTCCCTTGAAGGCTGAAGCTCCCGCAGAGCACCCCTTCCTAAGGCTCTCCGCAGTCCCGTAACTCCCCTCCTATCACCCCTTCAGGCCTCGGAGTCTTAACAGCTCCCATTTGATGCGTCACCGTCACTGTCTCTTGTTGGCTCACGACTATGTGAACAATCCCTCCAGGAAACTCTTTCGTTATCCCATTTGCATGTGTGTTCTTGGGGGCTAGGAGGGCCTGGTACACTAAGTACTGGCAAGAAGGCACCCACACACTGCTGCAGGAGCGGGAACGGCTGCGAGCACTTCAGAGGGCAGCTGGGCAACATTTAGGAAGTTGGAAAAGGGCACCGTCCTTTCCTAAATGTGCATACTGCATACCAGGAATTCTATGCCTACAGGTAAGCCTGGAAAAACTGCTTCCATTGGTTAAGAAACATATATAAGATGATGATTTTCGCAGCAATGTTGTGGTAGTAAAATCTTAGAAACAACCAAAATATCTATTGATAGGAAAAGGGTAAAAAAAATAGCAGGACGGTTACACAGTGTACTACTCTACCACAGTGAATACTGGGGAACCAGGAGTTACATATATGGGCATGGGTGAATCTCACACACTTAGTTTTAAGGTGACAAAAGAAAATGGCAGAAGAACACATATAGACACTGTGTTCTTTAAAACATGCAAAACAATACTAAACATTACTCAAGGGCACAATATATCTGGATAACAAATGAAATATTTGGGAATGATAAATATCAAATTCAGAATAGTGGCTGCTGCTAGGAGGGAGGGTAGGGTGATTCCAGAAGGGTATGTACAAGGGAGATTTAGCTGCACTGGCAATGTTCAATTCTTAAGTTGGGTCGTAGGTATATGAGTATACATGATGCTATTTTTAAACCTCTTTGTAGGTCTTGGATAATGCATTTGCATGTTAAAACTTAAGTGATATAAGAGAGGGGGAAACCCTAAAGTTTAATAATGAGGAGAAGACAAAATGTTCATATGAGATCCCGATGCAGATAGTAAGGATAAAAGAAGAGAAATACATTTAAAGCAAGGTTTAGAACCACGCATATAATCTGCCAGCATTTGTATATGCTTGTGTATGCATAATTATCTCTGGAAAGATACACATCAAACTAGTAATCATGGTCTTTGGTGTATGGGCCATTTATTATCTATTTTTTAAAAATAAATGTTTGAGAATGACTGGCTGGGAGGTCATATGATACAGCCAGTCCACAACAGCAGACCAGCACGGGGCTTTACAGCTGGTGCTGACTAGTCCCACCTAAAGACCGCACAGCCCTCAAAGCCTAGACTATTTCCTGTACAGGCCTTTAGGAAAAAAATGTGATGATTGCTGATTTAGAAAGACCTGGATAAAAGAGATGAGTGTGGAGGCTGTACTAAGAAGTTCAGGTTTTGATCTTGAGTTATGGACTGAAACAGTAGGGGTGGTATACTCACTGACCTAGAGCCTGTAGGAGGGACAATTGTGGTAGCAGAGGTATGCTGGGCAGGAAGAGAGTGGTACAAGATTCTGAATGCAGTGGTCCCCTTATCTACTGCAGCTACGTTCCAGGACCCCTAGTGGACGCCCAAGGCTGCAGCTAGTACCCAACCCTGTACGTACTGTGTCGTTTCCTATACATACCCACCTACGATAAAGGTTAATTTCTAAATTAGGCACGGTAAGAGATTAACAATAATAACTAACCATAAAATAGAACAACTATAACAATGTACTTTAATAAAATTATGTGGCTCAATCAGCCAAAAAAAGGGGACCAGTAAAGAATGAGCCACATTTAGGGAATGGGGAAGAGAGAGAAGTCCCTAAAATTCCAAGTCCTAGTACTTTCTATAGCATTCTGTAGACATTAGGAAACCAAGGCAGAATGTTGAGTAGAGAAATTAATTAAGAGAAGGTAAATATGTATACACACACGCACATATATATATATTTAATTTTTTAAAAGAAGACTGCATGCATGGAATACTGAGATTCAGCCAGATTTCTCTGGCTGTTGAAGGTTAGTGTCTCGAAATGGTAGCTGAAGGTTAGTGTCTTGAGAATTAGGGCCCAGTGCTTCTGTATCCGTCCTTGTTCAGACTGAACAGGGGAAGAATTTATTTCGTGTGATTACATGGAACCAAGTCATTTCCTGATGTACCTACACTTGAGACTTGGGGAAATGGGATGTGGAAGATATGGGTACCAGTAATTCTGATGAGGATTTAATTAAGAACTCAATTTCCCCAGACTTCCAGTACTTGCCTGCCTGATGTTTCTTTAATAGGAACTGTTGATATGTTCTAATTATGGTGGGTTATTTATGGGCTCGGGCCTCATCTCTCTACTCAATTATGTTTTGTTTGGGAGACTGGCGTTCTTTTATGACTCTGGTTCTTAATTGAGTCTATTGTCTTCCCCAAAGATGCACTTACTTAGTCTGGGGACCCATTTGTTTGTGGCTTTTCCTCTAGAAGAGATCCCACCACGCCTTGCCTTTCCCTTCCTTTCACCTGTAAACTCCGAAGCCACAAGGAAGGTAACTCCGCCTCCCTCATTCTCAGCTCCACCTGTTGGTTGCGCTCCTGGCCCACGACTTTGCCCTGCAAATTCAGCTTCCTTTAAATTTTGGGAACAGGCTTCTTTAAATCTGTACCTCATTATCAGATGTCTTTGGAATTTGGGGAAAACTGCAAATTTCAGGTGCTTGGAGTCAAGAAACACATTTGATATTCTGAATTGAGACATACTTATAGATGCCTCTTTATGGAGGAACAAATTCTGGTTCACTATCTTGGAAATATTCTCAGCTGTGGGTAAATTACTGTTGGGCCCTAGAAAACTGTGATATTGTTACATTATTTTGTAGGCTGGATTCCTGCCAGCATGACAAGATGATGCTGTTTCCATAACCATAAATGTTGATCTGCATTATGTTGAGTGGTCACAAAAGTATTCTATGTTATGCATACACGATAATTTGTGTAACCAATTTTCTGTTGGTGGATATCCAGGTGGTTTTCGACCTATGATGAGTAACTTTGGGCATGCATCATTATGCACACCCATGGTTATTTCTGAAGGATCAGTTCCTGGAAGGCAAATTGCAGAGTGCAAGGACACGTACTCCGTTAGGACTTTTACAGGCTCTGGGCTGTCAAATTTCCACCGATCAGATTTCAACTGGAGCTGAAGGAATGTGTGGAAATGCATGCCTGAGAACGGGAACGGCATGTATGAAAGTATGGATGCTAGGAAGTAAAGAGTGCGTGTTTCAATCCTTGCTAATCCACTTTGAAGAAGACACACCGGTCATGATGAGATAAGTCAGTCATGGTTCTGTTCTGGTTCAAAACCACGGCTCCACTGTGATTTTGTACACGCTCTTACCCACTTCCTTTTTCCTTGTACCGTGCATAGCACACAGTGGGGGTGTAATAAATGTGTGCTGGACTGCACTGAGTCAGCACAGAGGTCTATAACCCTCCTTCCCCTTCAAAGCCCTTTCAGCCTAGATTTCTGGGATAAAATGCAACAAAGCAGAAATTGACAGAGGGGCTTGATTTATCACAATTTTGTGATTATGAAGGAAGAATTTCATCCTACAAACATTCTCTTTTTCTCATCATTTACATTCCAAATTTTGATTCTATAGCTTTCCAGACATGAAGGAAATACGTAATGGGATGAAAATGTGAAATACTAGTACAGTCGTTTGTCATGTGCATTGAGGAGGGGTATTGATTCCTCGGAATGCTCATGAACTTGGGGATGCTTCCAGCATGCGAAGACTGCTCTCTCGTCACATACCCCTCTCCGTCTGCTCAGTGGGGTCATCTCAGGCCCCAAATGCTCTCCTTGGCCCTAACACAGGTGCTCTCTGGGAACTGTAAAGAAACTCCCCTCCTCCCCCAAAGAGCGAGTTCTCCCTCTTTTTTACCTCCAAACCTGATGGATGCTTCAAGGCCCAATTCCTGAGAAACACCCTCCATTAGCCAGTGACCATCGCGGTTCTCTTCTGTGCCCATGTCTCTACACAATGTGGGAACTGGGAGACCACATGTGTGCCCACATCTCTACACAATGTGGGACCTATGAGAGCACATGTGTGCCCACATCTGTACACAATGTGGGACCTAGGAGACCTCACATGTGCCCACATCTCTACACAATGTGGGATCTTATGAGGCTACATACATGCCCAATCTCTATGCAATGTGGAAAGTAGGAGACGACATGTGTGCCCACATCTCTACACAATGTGGGACCTTATGAGACCTCATGTGTGCCCACATTTCTACACAATGTGGGAACTAGGAGACCACATGTGTGCCCATGTCTCTACACAATGTGGGAACTAGGAGACCACATGTGTGCCCATTCTCTACACCATGTGGGACCCTATGAGACCACATACCGCTGTTTTCTCTCATGAGTCTCAACCTGCAACAAGAGGTTTGTATTCGTTTTCTCATGCTTCCAGAACAAATGATCACAATCTCTGTGGCTTACAAGAATACCTATTTATTATTTCACAGTTCTGTGGGCCAGAAGCCTGGACACAATACCTAGGCAGGCCCTTTGCTAACGGTCTCACAAGGTGGCGGCTGGGCCTGGCTCTTATCTGGAAGCCCCAGGAGGGATTCTGCCTCTAAACCCACCTTTAGGTCACTGGTAGAATTTCGTTCCTGGCATTTGTAGGACTGAGGCCCCACTTCCTTGCTGGCTGCCGGCCAGGGCCAGCCCTTAGCACCAGAGGCCGCCTGAGCTCCTTTCTTCTTTCTACGTGGTCCCCTCCAGCAATGGTGGGTCACATTTCTCTCCTGCTGCCACTATCTCTTCTTCTGTTGCTTCTCTCTGAGCTTAGCCGGAGAAAGTTCTCTGCTTTTATAGGCTCATGTGATTAGATTGGACCAACTGAGCAATCCAGGATAATCTCCCTATTTTAAAAGTCCCTCTTGTCTTTTTGACCTAACATTGTCACAGGTGTTAGGGATTAGAGTGTGTACATGTTGGGGCCATAGGGGCGCTCCGTCCTCTTCCAGGGTGATGGCAGGAGTCCAGCCTTCCACACTGCTGTCTCCTCAGCGAGGTCTAGCGAGGGGCCCACTGTCCCGTGCCCCGGGTTTCACCCTTCCTCCCTCTGTGGAGGTCTCTCTGGGATTTATGGTCCAGCCTGTTTCAGGGGAAATTGGTTTCTCTGCAAATAATGCCAATCGCCTCTTCTTTTTGTATAGGACTAAAGCAAAGTAGGCAAGGAGAGGCTACTCTCCTTGAGGCTCAGAGAGGGCAGTTCACATGGGAATGAGAGCATCGGCAGGGCGCAGGTCACACCGCAAGGGCCAGAGGTACATCTCAGGTCTCCAGACTGCCAGGCCATCGCTCTTTCCAAACCTGGAAAATTCCCTGCAACTGGAAGTCATTCAGTTAAGAGACACAACATCTTCCAGCTTTCTGAGAGGATCACAAGGGAACCGGCAGGCTGGTTCCTGGAAGCTGGGGTGTCGCTGGGCTCCACCTGCTAAGAACTTGCTATAGCAGAACTTCCTCACAGTCAGTGGCATGTTCTGGTCACTGGCATGGCCTAAATGGAGGTGCCAGCTTGGACGAAGCTTCCCAGCCTTTTCCAAGTTGACACATGGCTCTGACTTGGCCGCGGTTTGTCTCCAGGAAATAGTCTGAAAAAACAGAGAATCACAGGACAGTAGCGCTGGGAGGCAGTTCGGAGATCATCTAGCCCAGCCCTTTTACCTAATTTTAAAGACGGGAAACTGAGGCCTGCGTGGGTGGGGAGATCACCCAGGTGAGCGGGAGACTCATGACTAATGAAGATCTAGCCATTCTGCTTTCCAGAGCAGAATTTGGTTCTCAAGCCCGTGATACCTCAGCCCTTTCTACAGACTCATCCTGTGGACCTCCCCTTGCAACCCATAGCACCGTGACTGACACGCGTGCATACACATGAGTGCGTTTGTCTACGTCCACCCACACACGCTCACCAGCAACTCTAGTAGAGTCAACCCTGACACTGGGCTTGGAAGCCAGGCTATCAGGGTCCACATTCCTACAATGCTGACTTAACCTTTCTGTGCCTCAGTTTCCTCATTTATAAATGCAAATAATAATAGTAGCATGTTCATAGGATGGTTTTGAGAATTCCCTGAAATACGATATGTAAAAGGCTTAAAACAGTGTCTGGCATCTCATAAGCGCTGGGAAATTGCTTGCTATTATTATTTCCAGAAAGTTTACTGCCATGCCTGCCTATTATTCTCTTGGTCGGGAAATAATGATCTAATAAAAATAATAACTCCATACAACAATACTCACAAACTGAAATGCCTAGAGGGGCTGGGGATTGAAGTGGGCTGAGTGTAAGAAAAATCATCTGACATCTCCCCCCTGCCTCGATTCTATTTGATTTTCCATTGTGAAAGAGAAATGAGCACAGAAAAAATATTTCTTACTGGAAAAACAAGAGTGTAAGCTCAGTGATACATGGCGACTGTGCCTTGGCCTCTGTGTTAGGGACACTAGGGAGTGGTGGGGACTGCGGTGAACTGGAGCAAGAGGACACATGCCCTGTGTGAAGGGGCAGTTGCTTTTCAGTTTCAGCTCATTGCTGCCATGTGGGAATTCAGATCTGATGTTGTCAGATCTCTTGATTTTTTTTCAAGAGAAGCCAGAAATCTGCATTTTTTAATGTAAAATCTTCCAATTATTAAATGTTGGCTCAACTCTTTGAAAACAGTTGATGAGCCAAACAAAACATCTGTGGACCAGATTCAGCCGCAGCTGCCGGCACAGTTCTGCCTGATGCTCGTGTGCTGTAGTCATCATCGTACTCAATCTCGTGGTGCCCGTGTGAGCACCGTCG
The DNA here is from genome assembly GCA_004027735.1 of Carollia perspicillata. Taxonomy (NCBI): domain Eukaryota; kingdom Metazoa; phylum Chordata; class Mammalia; order Chiroptera; family Phyllostomidae; genus Carollia; species Carollia perspicillata. The sequence goes on from PVKM010009564.1 coordinate 27,947, forward strand.
GGTGGCTGTCAGTGTCCCATCTGGGGATGAGATAACCTCAGAGGGTGGCAGCTCACTGCAGGTAACTCAACTGGTTAAAGGGGGAAGTCTGAGATCAGAAACTGGTATCCTAAGGAAGACCGCGTCTGCTTCTAAGGTGGGTCCTTTCCTTCTCTGGGCTTCAGCGTTCCAGTTAGCAAAGCAGATCGAGAAAACCAGGTTCCTCTCAGTGCTTACTGAGTATACTGTCACCACTCCAGGCTACTCCGCATCACACTTAACTACCTGCGAGGCTCTGGCTAACTCCCTTTCATGGTAGGGCATCTGCTGGTTTTGTCTCTTTGCTTCCCCTCCATTGGGAAATACTTCCCTCCCTGTGTTTCTGGTGAAGCCATTGGTTACAGTCCATTGGCCACGTCCTCCAAGCCTAGCCAATCATGCTTCTCCAGCTTCCTGGCAACAATGATTAATTAGCTGAGGAGGTGGGAAGGTGACCCAGGCAGGGTCTAGAACACAGGTGGCAAACACGAGGCCCGAGGGCCGAATCTGGCCCTCCACCTTGTTTCTACCCGGCAGCAGCACAGAGGTCTCACTTAACTGTTAAGAAATAGTTACATTTAGACAGTCCTAAAATTACATTCGGCCCTTTGAAGGCAACCACAAGGCCGATGCGTCCCCCGGTGAAAATGAGTTCGGCATCCCTGGTCTAGAAGGAACTTATCTGGGATTGCCATGCAGATGCTGACAGAAGGGAGGAAGCACTTTCTTTCTTGGGGTTGCTCAGCTAGAGTTGCTGGTGGCCCCGTCCCCACTGAGATGGAAAGGTCTCTCTGCAGTCGGGGAGAAAGGAACCAACATGTGGAAAGGCAGAGACAAGACGCAGGAGGGGGCGGAGGGAGAACTGTGATGGTTCAGAATTTAGTCTTTGGTGCCCAGAGCCAAGAACCTGATCCCTGAGGCAATTTCTCAGCTTCAATGGGCTACCTCATTATGCACTGATCAGCTCCTTAATCAGTTCCTTAAGCAAGTTGAGTTTCTATTAATTGCAAACAAAAAAGTCAGACAATTGCCAAAAACATTTTTTTTTTACAACCAAGAAATCCAGACAAGTACATTCAAATCTAAAGTCCACTAGAACAGGACTGCGCAAGAGCAGGGCACATCAGTCTTACTCACTCCTGGGTTCCCTGTGCCGTGTGCAGGACCTGGCCCCTAGTCGGTCCTCAGGAAATATTTGTGAAATGAATAAGTAACACATGAGTAGTACCTCATGTGATGCTAATGAGGAGACATTGTTATCCAAAGCACCAAATGGCCAGGTCAGGGCCAGGTTCACCCTACTAGAAATGGCAGTAGCCAGGTTCTAACATTAGCCAGAAACCTGGAAGTTCCAGCCCGGCAGCCCCTTCTAACTGGTTTCCTTGCCTCTATGGATGCAGGGAATCAAAGGGAGCTTTCAGAGGCACAGACGTACTTCAGTCCCCTCCTGCTTGAAACCCTTTACAGGTGTCTGCTGGTCAGCCGCAACTGGGCGCAGAGGCTGGAGTCCTGGCGGGACCGTCTGCACCATGGTACCTGCCTCCCCCTCTGCCCCTGCAGTGTCGGCCCTGCCCTTCCGCAGCACCCAGCTTCCAGACAGAGTTTTCCTGCCTGCTGGGTTTTTTTTTCCCTCCCAATCCTGTGAATCTGTTCCAAGTTTCTGGTGAGTTATTGGATCCTCAGTTTTAAATCTTTTTCATATGCAAGTAGTTTATTCTCATTAAGAGAAATCCTATCTTCTGCTTGTTTAACTCTGTCAGTTAAATCCGTTAAGTTTATTTGTGTTTGCCCAGTGGTAATTTTTATTGAGAGAACATCTGAAACCATCTGCAGGGAGGAAGCTGAAGAAGCCGGTGCAGCACCCCAGCCCTGGGACTGGTTTTCCTGGCATCTCCCCCACCCAGAACGGCTCCTTCCGTCCACGGAAGACTAACCACAGGGCTGCTCATCCCTGGGTCCTTTTGAGTTTTGAATTTGCATAGGCACAGCCTTGACTTCCAAGACTTCACATTGTGTGTTTTTCGGTTGGAGGGAGTTTCAGAGAAGAGTCAGGTTTAATGACTTCTAATGCAGATTGTTAATGAGCAGTTTTCTGCCTTGGATGAAAGGGAAGGACCCAGAATGCATTGCCCTGGATGAGATCGCTCCGTCCTCTGAGCTCCTGCTGCTGCAAGTGGTACCTTTTCCAGGCCGCTGGTGCTTTTTCCCTCAGGTCGGATTTACCTGTCTTATTCCCCTTGTGGACCCTGGAAGCCTTGAGTAAGGCTTCTTGTGTATAATTAGTTATGCCTCCTAGTTTATCTAATAGAGTGTCTCGAATACAGTAAACTCTTTTCATGTTTGATGAGTAATGAGTGAGTGAATGAATGAATGAATGAATCCATGAACATCATCGGCACACAGCCCCTGCCTTCCCAGAATGCACACTGTCGGGGACAATGACAAGTGAATGGCCCTAGGAATTCTAGGGAGGTGATCATCATTGCCCCTGTTTTATACAGCTTTTAAACATTTATTATCTTATCTTCATTTTCTTTAAGGGAAAAGAAAGCCTTCACCTAGTTAATCAAAAGTTTCTAGTGTTGGTTCCTTCAATGCAAATTGCAGTTTCCAAATGATGCTGAACGAAGATAACCACAGTGACAAAACCAAGCCGCTCAAAAGGAGAAGCTGGAGATTTCAGAGCAGAAAAGATAATTTCAACAAAAGTTTGCCTGTCAACTGCCTTCATTTCAACCCAGGTTTTTTAGCATCTCATTTTGACTTAAAAGAAGTTTGTAATTGATTGAGTTTTTAACTGTGAATTAGGTAGTCAGGTAGATAGTGAGTTCCCCATCACAGGGGGTAGGCAAGGGGAGGTTGGATGACCTCCAACCTATGGGGAAAACAGAACAGAAAGTAACTGACTAGAGAATATAGTGAAGGGGCCAGTGATGTGCTCTAAGAACCCCAAAATGGCAAATTCAACTGCGTAACCAGTAGACAGAAAGGAGTCATGGAAAACAGTGGGAGGTGTAGGTTCAGACAGTTCTGAGACTGACTCTTGGCTACAGGGATGACTAGCTGCATGACCTTGAGGAAGTTACATAACTTCTCTGTCTAAAGGAGATACAGATCATAAAGAACCTAGTTGACACAAAGTACGTTAAAATATGCCAGCTGTATTTGTTCTTATAAGAGGGGGACTATGGTAGACTGCACAGATTTCTCTGACTTCCGTAAGCACGCCTGTCTGCAAAGTGCCATCGCCCCTGGGGGCTCTCTCTCTTGTGCTCTCTCTCCCTTCCGGCATCCGGGTGTGGTTATGTGATTTGGTTTGCCTAATGGGGCATTAGCAAATGTGGCACAAGCTGAAGCTTGCAAACGATACTTGGGAGACCCTGAACCTGGGGCATGTGAGTGAGCCTGGTCTAGCCTGCTGGAGGGACAGAGGCACACGGCTCGTTTCCCCTGCTCACTCTAGCCAACATGTGAGTGAGGCCATTCTAGAACCGCCAGCCCCCAGGCAACCCCCCGGGCTAACTGTGGAACTGCCCAGTGGACCCGCAGACTCCATGAGCATTAATAAAGCGGTTATCGTTTTAAGTCACTAGGTTTGTGACACGGAATTGCTTTTTAGATACTCAGTCTATGGGTGGCATTGCCATAACGCAAGTACATCTCCAGACGCAAGGGCCATTGGCGTGGATAGAACTGTCAAAACACTGCTGAACTGTCTGTCAGGCTTTTTGCCAATTTAATCTACAGAAAAGCATAGTAGGCCAAGAACAATGAATGTTAATGCTTGGGCTGCTAAATACAAAGAGATAGTTAAGCCCTATTTACACAAGCGCTGTATTCCCAGAAAAACCCACAGGCCCTCCTGGAGAAGAGGCTGGCTCAGGGGCATCCCTGGTGCTCTCCCTCTGGGAGAGCCCGCCTGTGATCCCTGGGTAAAGCGGGGAAATATGCAAACATGATTTAGAGCCCACTTTAATATTACCTAAAAAGCGCCATTCAAGGGCTTTGATGTCTTAGCTTGGTAGAAATAGCACTTCCCTCATCAAAAAAGTTGTTTGATCCCTGAATTCCACTTCTTTTTTCCTTTCACATATTAACTCAGAGCATTTTGGTCTCCCCTGGGGAGAGAGCAGTGAAAGCAGGCGGCTGATTTAGTGATGCAGTTATTTGAGATCATTATTATTGTAGCCCTGAAATGGGGCCGGGTCCCTTACCTGTTGACAACATCCGTGGTTCACCGCCCCCCCCCCCGCCCCCGCCATGCCCACGCAGCCCCTAGCCAGTTCACCCGTCAGCTCGCACACAATAACGGCGGCTCTTCTGCTTTCAGCACTTGCTCGTCAAGATGCCGGGCATACACACCAGTGGAATGATCTCTGACAACTGCCAATCGCATGCGATTCCCTTGCTCAGATATCTGCAGTGGCTCCCTGTTGCCTAGGTCCCTGACACGCATCTCCCTTCCCTGTGGTGTTAGTGTCCTAGGGCTGCCAATACAAATTGCCACCAACTGGGCAGTTTAAACAGCAGAAATGTATTGTCTCACAGCCCTGGAGACTAGAAGTCCAAGGTCAAGGTGCTGGCGGAGATGGTTCCTTTTGAGGGCTGTGAGGGAGAATCTGCTCAGTTCCTCGCCCCTAAACTCCCAGCAGCCTCAGACAGTCCTCGGCTTGCAGACAGCAATCCTTCTGTGCCGTCACGTCACCCTCTCTCTGGGCACATCTCCTTCTGCATCTGAATTTCCCCTTTATTTAAGGACCTCAACGATACTGAATTAGGGCCCACCTTCACGACCTCATCTTAACTTGATCATCTTCAAAGACCCTCCTTCTAGATCACACTCCTAAGTGCTGGGGAGCAGGACCTCAGCGTCTTTTTGGTGGACTTGCTCAGCCTGTAAAACCTGGTTTCTAAGGCCCTTTGTAAGCTGGGCCTGCACTCCCGGTCCTGGGCGTTCCCTGGGTGATCCTTGTGCCTTCCCAGTTCTAGCCACCAGGCCATCAGATGCTGCCCACAGTTACATCCGAAGTCCAGCTTCCGTTCTGCCATCAACACGGTCACTAACACTCTCAGGGCCTCCATTTCTTTTCTTTAAAATAGGCATAACAATAGGACCTACCTCCCAGGCATTGTTATGAGACTAACATGAATTCATACAAATAAACCCTTTGAATAATGCCTAGCTCACCAGAAGCAGTCCGTGAATGTTAACTAAGATCATTTTTGTGATTTTCGAAGTCTCCCTTTGTTTCTTCCCTCTGGTGAGGCTCACCCTTTCACTGTCCCGAAGTGGGAGGTCGTGGCATCCAGAGGTCACACTGCAAATGCACAGGATTAAAGCCCAGACGTCTCCCCTAGTCCCGTGCTGTGGCCTGGCCTTGTCGCTCCGTGCTTCCCCGGCCCCTGGTTGCCACGCTGCTCACCCTCTTCTGGCTCCCTTCTGTGGTCCCAGATTGTTCCAGGGGTGAGCCATGAAAATCATTTTCTAAAAAACCTAGCTCCCAGTCTGAACTAAATGTGCCCTAAGTGTTAGCAGCCGCTGTTCTGTGGTGTGTTAATTTGTCACTTGGGGATACAGAGGGGACGGAAAAGCACTGAGCACTGGGTAATGGATCTCTCCAGAGTTTGCCCCTGGTCTTCATCAGCATTCTAATTATTCCACACCTTTTTAATAGAGGAAGCATTAGCATTCCTAAACTGCGTAGGGGTCTGATTGAAATAATGTCTCCTGAATTATCTTTTTCATAAACCCAAAATAAATAAATAAATAAGTGGGAAGCTCCACAGGCACAGCCTCCCCCTGGCTGCTGCCTGGCCAGGGTCTTATGGGGCACATGGGGGAGAGCGAACGGGCTATGGCTGCATTTGACGCAATGAGAGCAGGAGATGCTGTTGCCTGGTCCCTTTGCTCCCCCTCCTCCCTATCCTTCCTCAATGTGCTCACCCCTCAGGGCCCAGTTCATGTGCGTCCTCCTCCAGGAAGCCTTCCCTGACTTCCTTTCCTGGTGAACATGCGCCACCAGACGAGGCTCTTAATTCTCTCAATTACCACCTCTGTCCTTCCATGTGTGTGGCCCTTGCCAGCTTGAGTGCACATTTCTCAAGAAGAAAGTCCTGTTGGAATCCCCTCTCGTCTTCTCTGTAGCTTCTGGCACAAGCCCAGGCCCATAGTAAGTCTCATTACATAATTATTGACGTTACTCACAGAAAGACAGTCTGAATGTCGTTGTATCCTGGTCCGTGCAGCCGTCTCCCACTCCAGCTGCCTCTCCAGATGTGACTACTCCAGAGGACTCGGCGTCAGAGCAGTGCAGAGTGGAACTTAATGCGCAGGGGTCTTCCCGACAGGCAGTGGTCTGCACAGGGAATGTGCCGTCTCACAACGTTCACCGTCTCAAGGGGCATCAGAGCAGCAGATTGGAGACCCTTTGCGGCCCAAAGACGCTAAGGTTCTGTGGCTGCAGGATTCTGTGACATTCAGGTTCCATTCTATGTTTCATGTCTCTCTTTGCAAAGGAAAGACCAGCTTATCTTAGTGGCTCCCAGGCCACGTGCCGCGAAGGAAACCTGTGGCCGTTGCTGCCGTGGCCCACCACTTTGTTTCCATTGGCGCAAACAGAACATCTCGCCTTTGGAGCTGTCACTCCACTGAGAGTCGTTCACGTAAACAACAAGGTCCTCGTGGGTTTGACGGCAACACAAACACCACTTGTGACTCAATTAAGGAAGCGGTAATTAAAAAGGGGGAGCAGTATGCAGTCTCTACTCATATCTTCCCACTGGGGCCTGGCCGGCAGACTAGCAGGATCCAGGGCACTTAGGGGACCTGCCCTGGGGCCTGTGCTTCAGCTCTGGTCAGGGCTGTCCCAGGGGAGATGCACCGAGAGGGAAGACACCGGGACAGGGCCCCAGACCCCAGGGAGGGACCCTGCAAGGGATGTAATTTAATAACAAATGATTGTAAAGTAACGAAAAGTCTATCTAAGGGGTTGCAATGTTACATGCTCTCCATAAAGATCACTCAGAATTTCTTGGTTCTCAAATAATCATAACCAGTGTTTAAAAAATTTTTACTATGTTCTAAGAACTTTTTAGGTATTAATTCATAATAATCTCACACGATAGCTGCTGTTACTGACTCCATTTTTCTTGATGAGGAAACTGAGGCACAGACCCCAAGTCATTCAACTAAGAAGAGGCAAGGCTAGAATTTGAGCTTTGGGGGTACGGCCCTGGAGCCCACTCCCTTCAGCCCTGCGCTCCGCCACCTCTCAGCTTTATGAAATGCTCTTTCCCAGGCCTGGGTTTAGGTCTAGGCCTAGGCGTTCCTAATAATACTCGATGTTACCATTTGTTATTAAAGACCACGCCATTCCAGGAACTGCGCTGAGCACTTGACAAGGGGAATCCCACTTTATAAAGATGGATTGTGATCATCCCCATTTTACAGATGGCGAAACTAAGGTTCTTGAAGATTAAATGCTGTCCCTCACCCCACTATGTGACAGAGCCTAGAATCAAAGCCATATTTCCCTGACTCCTAGTAATTTCATGCTGCCTTTTTTACCCCCAATTGTGAGTATTTGGGGGAGGATTGGTCAGGGCCAAACAGTGGACTAACTGGTAGTTTCTATTTGTGTCCTGTTAGGCTAAGAGCATGGGAGGAGGGGGCCCAGTCAGATGCTCCTGTCCTGGAGGGTTGCTGTAGATTGAATTGTGTTCCTCCCAAATTCCTATGTTGAATCTCAAATCCTCAACGTGACTATATTTGGAGACAGGGTTTTTAGGAGGCAATTGAGGTTACATGAGGTCATAAGGGTAAGATCCTAACTCGGTAGGACTGGAGGTCTTCTGAGAAGATGAGAAAGCGACCTGTCCTTCTCCAGGGTAAGGCCACGTGAACACACAGCAAAGAGGTGGCGTCTGCAAACCAGGAAAAGAGAACCCGCACCCAACATGCTAGTGTCCTGATCTCAGACTTCTGGCCTCTGGGACTAGGAGAAAAATACATTTCTGTTGTTTAAGCCACTGAGGCTATGGTACGTCCTGGCAGTCCAAGCTGACCAAAGGGTCTTATGATCTTTTTGAGCATTAAGACATGAAGGCATTGTGGCAGGAGGGACTCTGGCTGACTCATCACCCATCTGATGGATGGATGGATGGGGTGGGTAGGTGGATGGAAAGCTGTGTGTACGTCTGATTCATCCAGAGGTAGGGACAATGTCCACATATTGACATGGTTGTGATGACGGTTCCATATCCATCTTGGCAGCTATTCCATTATTTCCTCTCAACTTCATGGATGACTGAGATCATGGAGAAGAGGCTTCCACAGGTGGCAAAGAATCTGGATGGTTCTCAGTGAGCAGTAGCTTTGAGCGAGTGGCCAGTGGATTAACATGCAGTCCTGCCCCACAGGACTGAGGCGACTCTCAGAATTGTTCGTGACTGAGCAAACGCACAGAAGGACCGCAGCCTAAAATCACTCTGGTGTGTGCCTTCAGTCCTATAAACCACAGCTCCGATGTTTGGGGCAGGGTGTTTGGGAAGATGACCCGCTGTGAGAATCCTTCTGGGGGCCCTGGATCCAGGTTTGGCTTGGGACTTAGCAACCATTTTCTGCATGCCTACTGTGTGGTAGGTCCAACAAAGGATGCTGGGGACACAG
>PVKM010009565.1:0-36623 GCA_004027735.1 Carollia perspicillata
TGCCACCCATGGCAGGAGACAGGCATCACTGTGGTCTGACCTCTCCAGCCCCAAGTCTAAGGAACACAGGCCCTGGTGGCAGTTATCCTTGGGTCTTCCCCAGGACAAGATAAGGACGTTGGCTGAAACAGGTGTAATATGAATACCAAGGCAAGGCAAAATCCTACTGCAGAGTCTGAAAACTTTTCCATGTTTGCATTCTGCATGTTACAAAACGGAGAGAAAAGATGAGATAAATTTGCAAGTAAGTACTTGTGAGACAAGGCTCTCCAAAACCATTATATAGGCAGACTGGGGTGGGGTCCGTGTTGGGGAAGTGAGGAAGGAGAACGTGACCAGCCCAGGAAGCAGGATCCTTTACGTTTCACACTGTATTTACATACGGGAAAATGAACAAACTTCAGGGCTCCATGTAGTTAAGTCTCAATTGCATTCCTGGGATTATCTTTGGCAAAGTTGAAAACCTTATTAGTTGTAGTATGTTCATGAAATTAAGATTGATATTATTAGTAGTCAAAGCAGAATGTAGCTGGAATAAGTAACCTACTACAAAAAAATTAAACTGTTCAGAAGCATTTTTTTAAATGTCCTGCACCACTGTTCTATTACATTAATGGAGCTAATCACAGCTTCTGCTTAAGTTGGACCACAATTTATCATGGTCCTATAAACACTTGGATTCCCATGGTCCCTAGCTCCTGGGTATTTTTGTCATTGTTCTCTATCTATACCTACTGCCTTCTCCAGGACAGTCCTCCCCCGAAACCCTCTCTCTCCAGTCACCAATTATCTCAGGAAAATAGGCAATATCACAGGAGTCGAGAAGAGCAGATTAAAAAACCAAACGTAAACTTCTTCCTTGATCAGTAATAAAACTCAATTTTGAAACTGAAGAACCCAGAGAGCATTTTTACATTGCCCAAAAGAAATGTGTGAGATGGGGATGGATGGCATGCCAGTTACTCACTACTGTTGAGATCTATTAGGAAAACCCTCTTCAGATGCTTGTGGTAGACCAAGGCAGCGTGGACCCGTGAGCAGGACTGGTGGTCAATGGTGAAGTCGCACAAATCAGGGTTTCTCCCAAATAAGTAATACTTCTTCTCATCAATAATCAGTTTCTAAATAAACATTAGATTAAATATTACTCAAATCATTTCAACAGGGTTTAGCAAACATTCTTCCAATCAAATAAACAGAGGATCGTGAACAGATAAAATTCCTTGCCAAGGTGAAAAAAAAAATATTTCCGGTTATTCTTTAAGATAAAGTGCTCAAAATAATTTACTAACATTTTGAGGGGCAGATGCAATTAATCTTCCCAAATATAGTGGTAAATGTGTAGTGTTGATTAAAAAAACCTGTCCTAATTATTAGATGAAAGTAGCCTGCAAGATGGGTTGTCTTTTGTCCATTGGAAACTTAAGATTTCATCACGTCTTAACTTTAGATCAAGCAGGAAACAAGAACACAAATCATATCTATAAAGTAATGACTGCTTTTCAGAAAACGTGCATCCAAAAGAGGAGTATCAATTGGTTAGGAAAAGGAGGGGGTATAAACACCTACCTATATTCTAATCGGTCGTCATAGCCCCAAAGTACTTTTGGAATACTTGGAGCTGATTTAGCTTTATGAAAAACTCACTACACTGTCCTTGTTTTTCTTTTAATACTGGATCAGTAAACCCTGACACAGCCTGGTTGTAGACAGCTCTAGATAAATGTTTGCTAACACTTCTTCTGGTTTTAATTTTTTTTAATTGATTAATTTTAGAGAGAGGGAGGGGGAGAGAGACAGAGAGAGAGAGAGAGACAGAGAGAGAGAGAGAGAGAGAGAGAGAGGGGCATCAATTTGTTGTTCCACTTCTTTATGCATTCACTGGTTGATTCTTGTGTGTGCCCTGACCGGGAATTGAACCTGCAATCTTGGCATATTGAGACCATGCTGTAACCAACTGGTCAGGGCTTCTTCCAGTTTTAAAAGTCTACCATTTGACCATTTTAAAGAAAAATCCTTATTGGATATAGGATGTTTTTCCTTTAAAGGAAAACCTTAGAAAGTCTCATTCTGTTCTAGCTCACATTTCACATTATACTCCTAAATATCCCTGAGATAACATAGCACAAAGCTGAGCAGCGAGGCACAGTCAAGTCAGTACGGTACCAGCTAGGAATCAAGAGGGTTATGTTTCATTCCTGGCTACGCCACTGAACTTTCGGTGAGTGTTCTCCTTACAAAACCAGACATATACCGCACGCACTGATAACAATGACAACTGCCAAGTACCTTTGAGCCACACACAGTGCTGAGTTTTATGCTGTCATTTCATCCTCACAACCACTCTATGAGGTAGGTAGGTAGTTTTATTCCTACTTTTATAAATGAAAAAATTGAAGTATAAAGAAATTAACACATTCAAGTTCACAGAGCTAGATATTTATAAGCTGAATTAGAAATTCAGACAGATGGAAACTGCCTGACTTCAGAGTCTAAACTCTTTTTTTTTTTTTAAGATTTTATTTATTTATCTTTAGAGGGGAAGGGTTAGAGAGAGAAATATTAATGTATGGTTGCCTCTTGTGTGACCCCTGCTGGGAACTGGCCCACAACCCAGGCATGTGCCCTACTGGGAATCGAACCATGATCCTTTGGTTCACAGTCCCGCGCTCAATCCACTGAGCTACACCAGCCAGGGCAGAGTCTAAGCTCTTTTAATCATGTTATATATTTTCTTCACTCTACCTGCATCAAAAAATGCACCATAGGGCAAGGAGCATTTTAATGAGTGAACAAATACTATAGACACATTCCTAATTTTTTAAAAAACAATCACCCAGTTTCTTTCAAGCTTTGCCTTAAGGCTCAATTAGTTCAAGCTAGTATAGGTAAGTGGGTCACCTCTGGGAAACCCTGTCCAGCAGAGTGCCCATCTGCTGCTGGCCAGGCTTGTTCCAGGTCCATACTATACTGCTAGGCAGCACCAAGAATTAACAGCCTGACAGCTCAGTAAGACAATCATCCCTATGTCTGCTTAGACCCAAGTTTTAACACTTGGGTTAAATACAAGACATTGCTTTAGAATTGAGAGAACTTTGAAATTTCAACATCTTATTCTCTCTGGGTAGTATCTGTGCAGGCTGAATCTCACTGCATTTCTCATTCATGTTTACATGCACAAGATTATGCCCTCACAAACTAAAATTTGCTGACCACAGTCCTCACTGGCTACTCTCAAGGAAACAGTATATAAGACCACCAGCTCTTGGGTTCTAATATAACACTGACCAAATTGCTGTAATTCTGAGGCGTCAAAGACGTAACAGAAATCTAGATGTTTAGAGGGGGAAAAAAAGCACGAAAGGGCTTTCAAATTAAATGTATACATTCACGATTAAAGGCATCTCAATTATAAAAACATGAACATGTAGCAGGAAAACAGTATGTCTTAGAATTAAGATTTGTTAACTCCTGGACAGTGTGCTTCTTCTGTTCATGTAAATGAAATAATGCACTGGTCTTTTTCAATAATCACTAAAGCCAAAACTTCTTGATTAACTATGGCTAGTATCTTTATCCAGTTATGCCACTGAGTTATAACTCAGAGTGTCTTTAACTCTGAGCTTGAAAGACTCATGGCTCTTGTTTTAATATTGCACTTCTTAAACCCAGCTATCACAACATATCACAGGCCTTTGACACAAGGCTAGGTTGTAGATAGTTCAGTAAGTATCAAGTGCTGCCTAAATCCTTAAAAATAAGCACATCTCACATCTATTCCTCTCAGAAAAAGCACAGTGATGTCTAAGGATTGTAACTTGACAATTGTGTGGCGACTCAACACACCTCAGAGCAATGAAGACAGAGAACACTATCAGTTGGTGGAAACAGTAATCAGAGGGATGTTTGACAACTGATAGCACTTTGAAAATATAAATTATTTCACAAAGGAATATGATATTAAGGCTAGGCCTCCTTTTCTGTTTCTTCTGCTGCACACTGAAACTTTATTAAATTCTAGTAACAAGACAGATTCTTATGTCTTCAAAGCTTCATGTTATTTAGCAATAGTATTTTATATTTGTGAAACAGTCTACAATTAAAAAGGTTTTACGGATATTTTAGCAAAATTATTTCATTGAATAATGTTGTTTTGTAACTTTTAAGACAGAAGAACTTTCTACAGATGATGAATTATAAAATTGTACACCCAAAACATATCATTTCATGAACCAATGTCACCCTAATAAATTCAATTGTAAATAAATAAAATAAAATAAAAAGATAGAAGAACCCACAACAGAGGGGCTTAAGTGACTGGCTGTGGGCACAATGAATAAAAAAATTCATCACAACTCATGCCTTAATACTTTGTAAAGTACCAGGATATTTCTACAATACTCTGAAGTGACAACAATATATTTACAGAACATCATTCAGAAGATCTCACAGATAGCTTTTCAACCATGGAACAATGTTTTTACTATATACACTCAGAAGTGGGATCCTGAACCTAAATTCTATTCGAGCAAGCAAACATAAAAGAGGTCTAAGAGATGGAGACTCACAACTCCATGGTCACAGAAGGCTTAATCTCCATTCTTGGTAAATAAATGGTGCCACAAGAATTAAACAAAAACAAAACAAAACTATACACAACCTGTTAGCTAGTCAAAATTTATGTTCTCTCCAACGTCTATGGAGTGTTCATTCCAGAGACTTGTAAAAGAATCTGGAATTCTGCTAAACTTTTTCTTTATACTACTTATTTCAATTATTATCATGGAATTTTTTTATGTGATGTGTCTTTCTCACGAAGTAATTTCTTTGAAGGAGGAAAGCATGTTTTATTCACTGTTGTAGTCCCTATGCTGAGCACAATAACTGGAACATAGTAAACACTCAATGTTTTGAATAAATGAATAAATTTCACCTTCATTGAAGGGCTTGAGCCTGAATATCACAAAAGCAACTTAAAAGTTAAACTTAATCTACATCATTCACTTCTTTTTTAGTTATTCCATATTTTTATATTGGGAAGAGAGGGAGAGAAGCAGAGAAACATTAATGTGTGGTTGCTTCAAGTGCGCCCCCTACTGGGAACCTGGCCTGCAACCTAGCATGTGCCCTGACTGAGAATCAAACCAGCGACCTTTTGGTTCCCAGATGGGCACTCAATCCACTGAGCTACACCAGCCATGGCCAGTTATTGAATATCTTGCACCTTTCACACAACTCCACAACTCCATGTACTTATAGAGAGGGAATTCACTAAGTTATAGGGCTTCCAGTTTGATTAGGGTCCATAGGCCCAATATCTATTAAAAACCCTTCATTTAGAAGGTGAGAGAAGTCACAAAAAACTGGGTGTCTATGCAAGATATGAGGAATGAATGTGTTATATCACCATGTGCTTTTAATAGAAAAAAATCAGGATGAACAAAAGTAGCACTGCTGGAAAACAAAGCATAGGAGAGGGGGTAGAAAAGTGAGCCACTGGCAAAAAATCTTTAGTGTGGTAGGAAAAAAGGGAAGACACATATGTATTTCCAAACCTCAATTAGTTTGTCTCCTTTGACCACATCCAGATGTAATCCAGGTGGGGGTTTACCCGCCCTGAAAAATAAGAGGGAAAAAGCATTTTCAGGATGAGTTCATAAATGTCATTTACAATTATTGTCCCACTCAGCACTGCATCTCTCCTATCAGCCTATAATTAGTTCACGTTTCAAGCAGAAATGTCATCTACTTCACTGTTATTACAGCTCCTTTCTAAGTTTGACACTTACTTCCCCAGTGATTCAATTGCTCTAAAACAGATTTTAGTGGATCTGTATTTAGAGCAGCACCAAAGAAACCTATATTTTAACACTGGCTTTCTACCTCAGAAAGAAAGCAGCATAGAGAGTCCAAGTACTATAGCTGGGGTAGTCTGATCACTTGAATTTGAATCTAAGCTTTGCCACTACCACTAATACCATATAAAGGCTGAATACATCCATTGGTGTATTGAGCTGATCAAGATCAATCCCATCACAGAATAAGCACACCTCCTGAGACTGAATCAGAGGTACATAATTAGGGAATCCAAGGAACCCAATATCACGCCCATGAAACCAGGTGACAACAAATACAAGAGATGGTTCTTACCCTTGAACAGGTCATGCTACAATGGCTTTTTTAAGGGACCGTTTTCTCTATATTCCTATAACCAAAGCATTCAAGGGGGATATACAGGTCAAAGCACCTAACAAAGTACATGGTGCATAACAGCCTGAGGAAATGGTAGGTCACCTGTCTACTCTAACTGTAAGTTTACTGTCTTGGTCCAACTTCTGAAATTGATGCAGCAGGGAACCAAAATTGACACAAACTTTGTAGACTGAAGTAACTGGGTGTTAAGAAAAATGCAAAGATACCCAGAAAGCGGCCACACATTCATCCACTTGCTTCCTGTGTTTGCTCCTTAGAAGTTCGTCCTTACATTTGCATTCAAAAAGTGTGTATCTGTTCATCTAATTGAAGAGGCAACATAGTCATCTCACAATTCTGAGCTAACTCCTCTATGGCAGTTGCTGAAAGGACAGTGCCTTGGACAAAGGCCCATTTTGTCTGGGAAACAGGAAAAGCAATGTTACATCCGAAATATCCTTTGTGAACTCCTACTAGGTGCCTGGCTGGGGCCTAGGAGCTGGGAACACAAAGATGCATCAGGGAGCCCTTGCCCTTGAGGATCCCAACAGCACGGGAGGCAAAGATGAACACATAAACAATATACACTGGTGACTTGCAGCAGAAATAGAGCTCTAACTCAGATGGGGCTTCTGGCCAGGCAATTCACAGTTATCATCTTGCACTCTACTCAAAGACTAAATTAAATTATTCCATTATTCCCAAGAATAACTGGAGAAAGGATGAAACGGGTTCCTTCCAAAAATTAATTACTGATGCCCACTTGTGCCCGGCTTCGCGCTGGTCGCTGGGAATACAGGGGTAGGTCGGAGCCGTCCTGCCCTCAAGGAGCTCCCAGTATGCGGGAGACGAACAGGTAGTGGGCCAGGCGTGCCGCACCGCAGGGGATGCGGGGCTCTGAGGTCGCGCTAGGGCCGGGAAGCCAGCTCGTGCGCGTTCGGGACAGACAGCAGCAGGGGAGGTAGGTGCTCCACAAGAGCACCAGGCAGTCAGGACTTGAGGTAAGTTCAGGGCCACGGCCCTAGAGCGCTCCCGCAAACGGCTCGTGGACGGAGGGGCTGCGTAAGCGAGCGCCTCAGAATCCCCCAACTCTGGGTTTCCTCAGTGCCTGGGCCCGGGCTGCCGGTTCCTCCACACGCCGCCCGGCCCGACGAACTGTTCTGCCTCATCGGTCCCAAGGTGTCTGAACCATCCGGCCCACTGCGAGAAATGAGCCGCCCAGCCTGCTCTGACCAGGCCAGGCCGGGCCACTCCATCCCTGGTCGCCCCGCCACTCACCAAGTCGGGCAGTCGAACAGCGGGAGGCTGGAGCCAGAGTTCGCGGCTGCCGCCATCTTGCGTCTCCCCCTCCCATTTGGCGGGCTCGAAGCACGCCGGGAAACTGGAAGACTCAGAGGGGAGAGGCGGCATCCCAGTATCCTGTGCGTGCGTGCGCGCGCGCGCACGTACAGGGCACTTCTAGTGGCGGTGGAGACTGAGATGAGTGTGGTTTTGAGGTGTTTTTCAGTGTTTGAAACAGTTGGTCTCCCCTGGAAGAGTCTCCGAAGACTAGGGTTTTCCGTAGCTGGGAGGTGTCTGAGGAAAAAGTGCTTCTAAGGAGAGGTGTCTGTGTCCCCATACCTCTGAGCTCTTAAATCTTCCAACTCCATCCTTGCTACATTCAAGCTTGCACCCCCATCTAGAGAGGAGCTAGAGCGCAGAGCTCAGAGATTGCAGTGATCAATCATTCTGTTTCTCTTCCGGCACTTCTCTGCAGAGCTGCACGCTCACTTCCCCTTCCTAATCCAAACCTGGGCCTCATGGGCTTCGGTAAATTATATGGGAATCCGTTTTAGGGGGCGATCCCATGTATGACGGGCACCCACGTTTTGGGCCCAAACTTTCAGGGGAAAAAAAACTTGTTTTAATTTTTTAATTCAATTATTTATTTATTTTTAGATACTTGTTTTTTGTATTATAAAGGAATTTTATCATTTATTTTGAACATATTTTATGTAACTAGTTACAAAACACAAGAACAGATACAGGTATTTCAGGTACTACCCATGTATAATATGCATCCTTATTGTTCCCTCAAAAATTTGGGCCAAAAAGTGCACATTATATACTGCAAAATACAGTCTGTTGATGAAACAAAGTCTGGACAAGCTGGAACCAGGAACAATTTGACCAGAAGACAGGCATCCAAATCCTCAATAGTAATCAAGCTGTGGTCCCTTTGAAGTTTTAAGTTTTGGTTACTGTGACTAAAACATTAAAGGAAACATGATCCAGGCCTACCCTGGGTCAATGGCTAGTTGAGAGACTATCAGCAGGGCCTCTGGTTATAATGGCTTTGTCTGTTGGGTGCTTACTTCTTTGGGCAAGTATGTTTTTATATGGCTCATCTCATTTAATCTTCACAACACTCTTGAGATAGGTATTATGATCGCTGAGCGGAGGGTTCAGAGAGGGTGCCAGCCTCACCCTAGAACAAGGGGAGAGTGGGATTCACACCTAAATGTGTATGATGGCAAAGGCCATGCTCTTTAATCACAACTGTCCTACGCAATTAGATGTTGATACAATCATATTTATCATCATGTACTGATGCCCAGTTTTCACTTTTGTAGAAAGCATGGATTATCTGACCTGTTTTTTAAAAAATATTTTATTTATTTATTTTTAGAGAGGGGAAGGAAGGGAGAGAAACATCTATATGTGATTCCTTCTCGCTCCTGCCCCCACAATGGGGACCTGGCCCACAACCCAGGCTTGTGCCCTGACTGAGCATTGAACTAGCAACTCCTCAGTTCGCAGGCTGGCACTCAATCCACTGAACCACACCAGCCAGGGCCGTTTGTTTGTTTGTTTGTTTGTTTTTAAAGAAACTAATTGAAATTTTTTTCTGCACATGATCAGGAGTCACTGCACATGATCGAGTTATTCCTTTTCTTGATTCCCTGCTACTGGCCTTCTGGACTTTAAACTGAACATCAATCTGTTCAAAAGATTTTGCCCTTAATGACATCTCCAGGGATAAAGATTTAATTGCAACATAGTATTAACTTGGACTTTAAAATTATCAACTCTTAGGCAGGTAGGAGAATCACTTTTTCCTCTGACCTTCAAAAGCACAATAAACTCATCCAGCAAGGATATTAATGGATCAATTGACTTATCAAATGACCTGTTAATATCCCCCTTCCCAGTCTTGTAATTCCAAAGAAAGATTAGGCTGATGTTGGGAAAATACAAATTCTAAACCTGGTTTCAAATAAACAGACTATGGCCCTCCTTTTGAGCATAGCATAGGGACATGGTTCTTGAGAAGGAATTAAACCGTCTCAAGTGTTTTGAGTGTAACAGAAAAGGACAAGTTTCCTTTATTTACAGAGGTTGTGCAGACCTTGGAGGTTCTATGCCCCCTTTCAGCATGAGGTGCTATTAAAGCCACTTCTAGCTACGAGTGACCTAACATCTGTCAACTTTGCCTTTCAGTTCTCAACTTCCTTGTGTGGTCCATTATTTAATCCCTTCTACTGCTGACTATCCAACCCAAGAAACCTAAAAGTGTATTCTTACCCTTGTAATTCTTTATGCCTTGGTTGTTTCCTGCTTTCAGCACAGCTGATATTTACACTGGCTTGTGATGTGAGGGCACCTTACACTTACCTAGGCTTTATAAAGCAAAAGGCTCATTGTTTGGGCACCAATGATGTCAGTACAGATGAGCAAATTGGAGGGCATCAGTCTAGGGTCTAGACCCTAGACCCTTAACCTTTTGAAATGGAAAGGCTGATTGGCTAGCAGCTTTTGGATTTTGAACAAAGGTTAATTTATTAGACACTGAGACTTCCTTAGAATAGAATCTAAGACATTAGGAGCATATTGATGTCAAAAAACTTTCTTTTTTCTTAAATTTTATTTATTTTTAGGGAGAGTGAAAGGGAGGGAAAAGGGGAGGGACACATCTATGTGAGAGAGAAATCATCAACAGGTGGCCTCCAGTACACGCCCCAGCAGGGGATTGAACGCCCAACCAACCGAGCCACATGGGGCAGGGCCAGAAAACTTTCTTAAACACAGTGATCAAAAGGAGACACAAAACACAACTGTGTGCATATGTGGTACAAGCAGGAGGCTTCATTTATCTTAGCGGTTAATTAAAAGTTCACAAGGTACTAACAAAAAGATGTTCATGAAAAGTTGGGTAGAAACTGCCACGACTCCAGATTTTTAGAGAAAGCTTCATGGAAGAGGTGGTGAGTATAATAATTTGTATCAATGATGCAGACAGACAGTGTCCAGTGTTGAAAGGTGTGGTTTTGAAGTCTCAGTGCTTGAGATCAAATCCTAGCTCCATCATTCCTAAACTGTGCCTGTGGGCAGGTTACTTACCATGCCTTGTTTCCCTAATCCATAAAAAGGGGACAAGAAAAATATATGTCCGAAATGATTTTGTGGGTATGAAATATTAAATATAAAACATAAAACATCTGCCCCAGCTGGTGTAGCTCAATGGATTGGGCATGAGCCTGCAAACCAAAGCGTCGCTGGTTCGATTCCCAGTCAGGGCATGTGTCTGGGTTGCGGGCCAGTCCCTGGCAGGGGGTACATGAGAGGCAAACACACATTGATGTTTTTCTCCCTCTCTCCTTCCCTTCCCTTCTCTCTAAAAATAAATAAATAAAATCTTTTAAAAAAACATAAAAAGTTTAACATTTAGCATAGTAAATGTTACTGCTGGTAGCAAGCGCTCAAATATTACCCTACAAATGACCATTCACATGTAGAGCAATTCCTTAAGCCTTTCAATTCATGTAGTAGACCGCCATTCCTGGCCTCAACTTCTTCAGTTGTAAAGTGATGGGGCAAGTCTAAATGAGCGCTTCAGACATTAGAGTCGTCGTGGACCAGGAAGAAATTATAGGAATGTTGATTTTTATTGTGCCCACTAAGTAGGTTTAAAAGATGAAGATTGCCGGAGTGCACTTTCCCTTGCCACCAAAGACTGAAGATTGTGCTTTCCAGGCTGAGCTGGAATGCAGGGGTCTTGCCAGAGAGGAGTGGAGCAGAGCAGCCCTTCCTGGAGCAGAGCAGAGCCGGGGGGAGCAGGAAGGGCCTGGCCCCAGAGCCGTCCCACAGCAGCACTGTTCTCAGAGCCGTGCTGTATTGCAACTGCACGGTTTTGCACTGGATAAAGTTTCCTTCTTTACCATATGCTCCCCACACCCTCAAAAAACTAAAAATAAAAATGAAGACTGCCATCTAATATCTCCACCTTTTTATTTCTATAATCTTGAAATATCCTTGTTTTAAAAAGTTGAAAGGTCATTAGCTTAGCCTCCAAGATAGTACTTTAAAAAGCCTATTATATCATTTTTCTCATGTCTCTGTGGACTGGTAAAAGCTTGGTCCTTAATCATAGTCCAACATTAAAAATTCTATTATTTCAAGTTTATCTTTCAAAATTAAGTGCTACATTGTCAATCAAATTTCATTTTGGATAAGTGTTTAAAATGAACTATTCACTCGCCTTAAAAGTAGGATCAGAGGCTAGGATTCAAAAACCTTTCAAACGATTTCCTGGTTGAATGGAGATTTCAAAGTAGTTGTGTTTCATAGCACTAGAACGCGATACTGAAAAAATCTTTGAGACCTGGAGATATTAGGAAACAGGACAGACTGAAAACTGAACTGGGTTCTGGTCCACATTTAGTGACCAGAAGCAACAGCTTCATTCCCATGACTGAGGACAGCCTCTGAACAGAAGAAAATCAAAACTGCAAGGAAAAGGCTCAGCGTGTTTTCTTTGCACTGACTGCATGATGATTTCATTTTGGTATTTTTGCCCAATGGTAAAGCGGCGTATCACCACCCCTTAGCAACACAAGACCAACCTACCCTGGAAGCATCAGTGTAGCAGCTAACAAGTTCTTGTTCTGCAACATTCCCAGAGAAAGTAGCCAGCCTGGCACTTCTACTTTACCATATACAGTACCAGAGTTTTAATTGACTTAAAGAGGGAATGCTAGATCTGTCCAGTACTTCTCGAACATTCCATAAAAGAAAAAGAGGAAAAGGAAAGGAATACAGAAGCAAACAGAATTTGCATGTTTGGATCAAACCCCTGTGGTCCTTATAATCAGAGAATTTCACAACTAAAAGAGAGCTGTTGATAAGACTTGGGGCCTATGAGTTAGATGACTTTTCCAAACACCTACAGCAAGTTAATGGCAGAGCTAAGATTCTGTAGGCCTTCAGTACCCAAGTCTAGTTTTTGACCTCCACTCCAGCCATGGAGTTTTTTTTTTTTTTTTAAGATTTTATTTATTTATCTTTAGATGGGGAAGGGAAAGAGAGAGGGAGAGAAATATCAATGTATGGTTGCCTCTCATGCGCGGGGACTGGCCTGCAACCCAGGCATGTGCCCTGACTGGGAATCGAACCGCGGTTGTTTGGTTCGCAGGCCCGTGCTCAATCCACTGAGCTACACTAGCCAGGGCCCCAGCCATGGGGTTCTTAACCATGGCTGTAAATGAGAATTAGCTGGACCTTTTAAAAGCCCCTATGCCTATGCTATATTCCAAATTAACTAAATTAGAATCTTTTGGCAGGGGCACCCAGGTATCAGTAATTTTCTAGTGTTCAATGTGAAGCCATGATCAAGAAACATTGTCCTGGACCATGGTGCCCACAATGACGAAAAAAACACAAAGATTCTATGAATAGGTTTTTAGGATCATCTGGCCTCTTTGCAGCTGCCACAGATTCCAAGCCATTCAAATTCTAGGCCAAGGTCATATTTGCTACCTATGGTCACTATTACCACCACCACTGGATTACATAGGATTATAGAACAAACAGATCTGTAGTGGCTTCATTTCACCCAAACACAAATAGTTTTTCACAATCAAGACTTTTTATTGCCTGGAATGTTACAAATGATGTATCCAAGTCCAACTATAATTTGGAGCCGAAGGGGCATTGGTCATAGAACCAAGAAATCAGCTCTGAAGTTGCTGCCTGGGCCACTGTGACTCCCCAGCAGCTCTCCACCCTGTTTTTCAAGGAAGGGACCACAGCAGCCCCTATCCCATCCCCACACCGATCCTCCCCGATCTCCAGTCTTCTTGCAGGCCTCAATTTTTCTAAAGGACAACACATTACCTAGTAACTACCACATTAGGAAGTTAATTCATAAAAACTTACTACGAAAGTTTTTAACGTGTTTATTTGTATTAAGTGGGTAGAATGGTGCAAGAGTGCAAAAACAACTTATGCATTTGGGCCCTTGTTTCCCTACTGTTCACATTAGTTTAGTAAAAGAAGGTTAAGGAACATTAAAAGGAATGGAAGAAATTAATATAAATATATCCAGGGTAGTCAAATCCTCTAATTCACTTAAGGAAAAACTGAAATTGCTGGCCCCATTCACATTTTTGTGAGAGCTTAAAGAAATCACATTCCCTTTAACTGCTCTAGACCTGTGAAAAAGGGAAGTGAACAAATATTTATATTACAGGACAACGATCTTTTATTGAAACATTTTTTGTCTAAAACTATGAGAGATTAATTCCTTGTTCATAAATTAAGTCTAACATCACTATTCCAAACCAGTATTATTTACAAAAATGAACCTTTTCTTTGCCTTATCGCCAGGTTCACAGCACTAAATTTTAAACCAACTTCAGTTTAGCTTTTAAAATCTTCCTGCCATCAAATGCCCAGCAGCCCTTACAGGGCAGGGCAGTGTTTGGGCTGCAACATTCATCATTCACCAGAAATGCAGAACCACAACTGAACGACACCACCAAAAAGATTAAATCATTCTAAACAACTCCTAGCGGCTTTCCAAAAGCATGCTTTGTCTAATTATCCCTTTCTATACAGGCAGGTGGGAGAGGGCCACCTTGGAGTTTGGTAATGTTAATTAAATTAGTCTCTTCAGACAGTGAACATGATGGTTTAGTGTGTGCGCGGGTGGGCTGCCGTGGACAACACCAGCGGGTGATACAGCAAACTCGCAACCCAGACTACTGTGCACCTCCACACCTGGTAAGCGCAACTAGATACTTCTCGTTTAATCTGGACCACATGTGCAATTTTTTACTTTCTAGTTAAATACACTGCCAAAATCTTTCAAAGCAGACAGAGAATAGGCTTCTTAAAAATTCAACTTAAAATGTTAAATAATAAAAACTGCTGGCTTATTTTACTTTTCTGACGAATTCCAATATGCTGGGTGCCAGAAAGTAATTATATCTCAGTTGCTAATAAAAAGGTAAATCTTGTACACACATAAAAAGACAATTTACAAGACTGTAGTGTCATCTGTTAAAACAAGAATATCCAGGATGAAATTTTCGGTAAACATTTGGGATAAAGGGCAATCAGAATAGAAGAGAAAGCAAAATACAAATTAATTCCTAATTTGAGAAATCAATACAATGTATACATAAATGGATAAATACTGCCTCTAGAGGTCACTAATTCCAAGGACTGGTCAGTAGTTTCTAACTAAACAATTACAGGACGTTCTGACATATGCTTTCTTCTTGTGATCAGTTTGTCCTGGCAGACTCCAGCAAGCACTTGCCCTTGGGAACAGTTCAGCGGGAGAAAGCTCCGAAGCAGTCACTTTCTATAAACTAGCCACATAATAAGTGCGAAGACAGCAGCAATCACTGACAGGACAAGCACCAGGATACAGATCTTCTTGCGAGATTTTTTCTGAGAAGAGAAATGTGTGCAGAAGATACTCATGAAACAAGATCTTTTATTCCAAGAGCGCTTCATAAATCTGCCTCCTGGTAATTCAGAATTAACTCTACCCATGAATAAATATGCAGAGACCTGCCCAAAATCTTAACAGTTACCAGAGCTAGGCAGTAGTGCAAGTTTTAATTCCAGGCTCCCAAATACAATTTAGCTAGGCATCATTTGCAATAAAATAACTTATTTGTGCTTGTGTATATTAATAAGGGTTTTATACCTATTATAAAATTTTATGTTATAAAAAATATAGACAGGCAGAAAGAAGATAATCATCCACAGATAAAGCTGTGGACAGTTTGATCATATCCCCTCCTGACCTTTTCACCTATACAGATTGTTACTTCATATAATCGGGATCATACTGTATGTCTGATGTTTTTCCCACTTAACATTTTAGCATAAAAATTCTGTTATTATAAACCCTTCATAAACACCTCTTTTAATTCCCATATAACACTGAGTAGATGCAGATGATTTACTTAATTATTCCTTTGCTATTGGATACTAAAGTCATCATTTGGTTTTTAAAAGGAAACACTATTATTAAATACAAATTTAAGAATATTCCCAGATAAAATACAGCTATCCTAGGAACATGAAAAATGACTAAAATACTATTTATTTCTAAAAAGCCATGCAACGCCACATTGAGAAGTGAGATGAATCTCATTCATAGTATTTGTACCCAGATAAAGACCCAGATGAGTTATAAAACCAGTTTCAACTAGTACGTAAAAGAATGTCACTTTACAGTAAGTAAAGCAATCAACCCCTCTTTATTCACAGATTAAAAGAACCCAAAATTATAAACCCCTACTTATTCATCGGTAAATAGCCATCAGAGTTGATCCTACATCCATCCTCTATGGCCAAGTCAACAGAAAGTGTCTGCAAAGTCCTACTTTGTATCAATTGTTATCCTAACTGAAACAAAGTTCAACTGTTTAGGATGTAAAATTAGCCTTCAACCAGATTTAAGTATCGTGCTAGCTTATGGGTTAGCTCTGTAGCTACCAGGCTTTTATATAAGTTTATTCAAGGTTTAATGTCTTTCTGTAGATCTCTCTGCAGAAGAAAATACTAAAAATGGAACTGGGACTGCAATTATGTCTTCTTGCCTCCAACTGAAGCCAAAGCAAAGGGCTGCAACTGTTCTCAATGTGTTAGTTCATCCCAGTGATTTCCAACCAGTGAGCTACAATTTTTAAAACATGCAACACCTGACTGTTTATTCAGGGGCACTGACCTCTTTTCCCTTAGAGTGTCAAATAAAAAAAATGACAACCAAAACAACACCCGTCCAGTGTGAATGAATAGAAATTATACTTATATTTTTGACAGATCAGCAACAAATATTTTTTGGTGTGCCGCAAAACTTTAGTAATTAGTTTATGTATGCCAAGAAGAGAAAAAGGTTGAAAATCACTAGTATATTCTGATGGGCCATAAAGTCTGTGGCACAGAGTGACTTTCTCTGGTACCTTCTTTTACCTGATAGTAAGCAGCTCGCTGTAACTGGTCAGTGGCTCTTTCTACATGCACCTCTGAGCTTTCCACGTTGGCTTCTATGCTATCTGCAAAAAAGGAGGCAGTGGATGTTTTACCAAGCTCTGGTGTTTCAAGACTGCAAACTGAACAAACTTATGATGGGTCCTGGTTTCACCACCACCATTCCAACTATCCAGCCACAAGATCAAATGTTACTAACCCTTAAGAAACAGCCCTATTCTTTGGAAATAAACACTGAAATGTGTAGGGGAAAGGGTTATGAAGTATGCAACTTACCCACAAATGGTTCAGAAAAAATTATGTATATACATTTGACAAGAAAAAAATTCTAAGGTTTTCTAAATTAAAACTATAGCAGCCGTGGAGGAAGAGAAAGGGACAGTTAACTTGTTGATAGCCACAGACCAGCTCTGATGAAAGACTGCTCATATTTATGTATATCTGTTGGAATTTAGTTTTAATTTCCAGATGGCTGTTTCTACAACGATCTAAAAGAGAGAACAGCCAGCCAGGTGCCATAGAACCCCAGAAGCCTCTGCTTCTTATTTGCATACAAACATTCCAACCTGCTGCCCACAGCTAATTCACAGGCGTGGATACTTGTTACTTGCGGACTGTACTGCACCTACCCCAGAACTGACCTTGCTTCACCTTCTCCCATCCCCTTAGTCTATAGCTAAGGTCATCCCTTCAGAAGGGCTCCCATCTTTCTCCCCACTGTCGGATGTATAAATGCTGGCGGAACTCCAGGATGACGAACGTGTCATCTTTCCTACCTGGCCATGCTGCCAGTGGATCAGACTCCATGCCCCAGGACTGGCCTTTTTTTGCTAGCAGTGGCCTAATAAACCCTTTTCTTTTCAAAAGGCTTTCAGCCATGGCAATTAAATTTTTTCGTTTAACACATTATATAGAGAGAAAGAGTGAGAGCAAATAAAAAGCAAATGAGATAGAATGTTAACAAGAGGTATGTCCAGGTAAAGATTATAAAGGAGTTCCTTGTAGCATTTTTATTTTTGCAACGTTTTATGAACTTGAAATTATTTCCTAATAGAAAGCTTAAAAAAGGATTTACTAATCCCAGAATTGTAAAAGTTTCTAGAAATAAAGCTGGGAACCTCACGGCTATTTCCTTAAACAGCGAAAGACTTACCACGAGGCTATGGCAAGTGAATGGAGCTGAATACCCATTGAGGCCTCACTTTAACTTCTACATTTGACGACGTAAAAAAAATGCTAAGAAACTGAACTTAATTTTTAAATGGCATTCCTGAGACACATTTTACTGACTTCTTTGCACACAAATAGTACTGACTCACCTTGAGTTAAAAGTGTTACTAATACATACCAATCAGGTCGCCTTGATCATGGATCATCATAGCTAAATCTTTAAATATCTGATTGACATCCAAAATGTCAGCCTAAGGAACACAGAAAACAACTAACGTTAAGCACCATGCAAAGACTCTGCTCCTCGACTTACCTAAAGCTATGAATATAACACATGTGTTTTTAAGGCTTATAAATCACATATAAGCGTTAGCTACTATTAACTATTACTTAATTGGTCCGCATGACAACCCAGTGAGACATGTATTATCTCTATACTATAGAAGAGAAAACTGGGGCTCAGAGAGGTTTAATGACTTATATACTAAGGTCTCACAGCTAGCAAGTGGCCAGACTGAGAATTAAAAGTTCATGATGTTTTAATTATGTTACTATACCTCCTTTATATTTGAATTAATCGTTCAGTAACTCTATGAAGTATCTATCTTTGAGGATAATGGGGCTCAAAGAGGTTATGTAACTTGTCCAGTCACATGGCTTGTCGTGAGAAAACAAAGCATCACAGCTAGGATTATATCTCTAAAGCCCAAGCTCTGTTTTGTTTTGTTTTTAAACTTTAAAGACATTGCCATACTTGGGACAGTCTCCTAGTTGTTGTGGATATAAAAAGGCTTAATAGCTGACTGGGACTTGAGGGGATTAGCACACAACAACATAAATAAGAAGGGCTTTATATGGGAAATGACTAACAAATGGTATACAGAACACTGTGTAGAGCAGACTTAGCAGAAGAGGTAGGACTTGAGTTGTGCCTTATAGCTAAAGAGAAGCCACATAAACAGAAAGGTAACTGCATTATTAGAGCAAATACACCCAGCCTGGCTGTAACATAGATATGATATATATTTGGTCTTCATTCCATTCCCTTAACAGAGCTCCTAAAACCTTTGGAATTCCCAAGTGATCAAAGAGAAAGGTATCTTCTGTTATTTATTCATAACAAGCCCCACTCAACCACACCAGAGTTTATTCTAAAGACTTGACTTTTGAGGACCTGACTGGTGTGGCTCAGTGGGCTGGGCATCATCCAGCAAACCAAAAAAGGTCGCAGTTCAGTTCCCGATCAGGGCACAAGCCTGGGTTGCGGGCCGGGTCCCTAGTTGGGGATGTGTGAGAAGCAACCACTCGATATTTCTCTTGCCCACCAATGTTTTCTCCCTCTCTTTCTCCTTCTCTTTTCCTCTCTCTAAAGATAAATAAATAAAATCTTAAAAAAAAAAAAAAAGACTTGACTTCTGGATAGCCTGTAAGGATGGGGGATAGTTGCCAGGGGAAACAACCTTGTGATTAGGTTGTTGGAACTTTCAGCCCCAGTATGGGGCGGGGAGGGGTACTGGAGGTTGACTCCATCTTCAGCGGCCAATAACTTAATCAACCAAGCCCACGAAATGAAGCCTCCATACAAATCCTGCACATCGGGCTCTGAGAGTTCCGGGCTGCTGAACACATGGAGGTCCTGGGAGAGCGGCACACCTGGAGAGGGCACACCTGGAGAGTGCACAGAAGCCCCGCGTCCCTTCCCGCACACTCTGCCCTCTATCTCTTCCGCCCTCTATCTCTTCCGTTTGTCTATTCCTGAGTTGCGGTCTTCTATGATAAACCAGTAATCTAGCAAGGAAGTTGTTTTCCCGAGTTCTGTGCGCCACTCTAGCAAATTAATCCAAACCAAGGAGGGTGTTTTGGGACCCTCCAATTTAGAGCCTGTCAGTCAGAGCACAGGTGACAATTTGGACTTGCCACTGACATGTGAAGTGTGGGAGTGAACTCAACCTGGGGGAGCTGGTGCTAATTTCCGGGAGATAGGGCCAGAATTGAGTTAAATTGTAGGATAACCAGCTGGTATGGCAAAATTGCCTGATGTGGAAAAAATCCCACAGCCCTGATGGCCAGAAGTGTCAGCAGTATAGTGTGAGAGTGCGGGAGACACATGGGAGTGTGTTGTTTTTCCACTAGAACAGGGTTGGCATGTCAGACGTAGGAAATAACAACATGAAAATCGAGCCTGGTTAAGGAATCTGGAACTAATTCTGTTAAATGTGAAGTGCACCTTACATCCTGGAAACCCACTAAGTTACAGTGCTTACCTTAGCTCCTTATGTCTCACTCCCTACTGTAACAGTATTTCTGAGGTTAGAAAGCCAAGTCGGTGATTAGTAGGTGAAAAAAAGAAAGATACAATATCTTTGAAGGAAATTAAATAATCAAACTTGAGGAAGAACTGTCTCATTTAAGAGCACATACTGATGGGATCCAGGCACAGTGGGTCTCAACCCTGACTGCATATTATCAACTGGAAAATTAGGGGGGAAAAATCCATGCCCAGGGCCCCTTTTGATTTGCCCATTTTAATCTATAAAAGACAGGAGGTTCACATAGTCCAAACTAGTAATTGGTGTGTGGAGGATGACAGCTAAGGCATTAAAAAAAATTACCCAAGTGATTCTAATGTGCTCTCAGGGTTCAGAGCCACAGGTGAAGGTCAAGGAGGAGCTCAGAGTTTCTCCTCTCTCAACCTTCCTTTCCCTACTGCCCCTTCAGGGATTGTAGTCTGCTGGTGTAAGGATATTTTACTGGTCACTGTGCAAAATTAAAGTTGGAAACTCAGGTAGGAAAGGCCTTAATGTCTCTCTTTCAACCCCCACCTAAAAACTGTTCCAATTTCTTCAACCCACTGAAATGATATCCACAATTTAGGATTAGACTTTGGGATGCACAAAAATGGAGCAAACCTTTTGGCTTACTTTTATTCTGAGCTACTCAAACTAAGCAAAGGGGCTCCCTGTGGAACCCCACCTAACCCAGGGATTGGCATTGAGGTTTGGGGGTAAAGTCTTAATGAGCAAGACAATATCTGTTTGCCTTGCTCTGTTCTCCATGCATATTCTCATGGACACCATAGAAGACACGGTGACTGAGAAAAGGAATTGGGTATTCTTCGGAGCCATGGCCAATTACCACCACAAGAGTAGTTCACATTCACCACTGATTACACTGAAACATAATATCCAGATCACACAGTGACTCATTTCATGTTTTCTCATAATCACTGAGAGAAAACCCAAGTGGATTATGCAGTGCAGATATATCGAGTCAAGCAAAAAACATGACCTCTCACCTCTAGCTGCTGAATCGCCGTTTCCCTCTCTTTAATAAGTTCCAGATCTTGTTCGGTGATGGCCACTTCATCCTCCTGGCTCTGCATCTGGTTCCATTCCTCGTGGCTACAGGGGGACAAGCACTCTAGTTGACTCCTCCTCTCAAAGGTGTGCATGAGACACCTACAACATCTCTACTGCCGGAAGAGCCTACCCAAGGACAAACCCTCCAGCATCAATCAACACAAAGCCGCTCGGGGCTGCATTCTTCATATCCAGAGGCAAGGGGCTGATAACACCAAGAAAACAAAATCCCAGCTTTCACGGGCAAGAGTGAGATGAGGTAGAATTATGAGGCATGGGACTCCCTGCTGTTTCCATTTGGGGGTACACTCTGCAATCTTGCTAGGGCTTGCTAGACAAGGAAAGTAGGCAGGGATTTGAAGCCAGTGAAGCACAGACTGGCCCGTTCTCTTCCAGGGCACTCTCAAAGTGCAAGCTGTGCTGCTGTCCTGGGCAAAGGGAGGGAGAAGAGCAGGCTAAACGACCTGGCAGTCCAACAGAAAGACATCTCCTGGTGTTCAGAGATCTTAAGATTATGCTTTGGGTTAAATACCTCTTAACAGAAAACCAAAGTAAAAAGTTAGTGAAATGTTATAACTCTTCAGGTACCCTATTTAGGAGACAGGCATAGGATACATTACGCTAGACATGAAACACTTTGAAAATCCAGTATTAAGCATTTTCCCAACAGTATGGGTAAATCACATGTCATCTTGACATTATTAAAAATTTCCTTCATGTGCTGGAGATAGAAAGCTGAATTAATAGAGCACCCCTTTGAGGTGTTCATATCAGATTCTGTGACTTTAAGCAAAACAAAACATATAGGCTAATTGACATAAACAAGAATTGTGCTCCTGTGGCATCTAGTCAAGGTTATAAGGAAAGGACATTGAACAAAATGGTGTTATTTGAGGACCTACTATAGTTGATACAATTTGAAGAAGAATGGAGACATTTTTCATATACAAACTGCTTTCTCTCTTAATACTCCTAGAAAAATGAGTTGTCTCCATTTTAGGGATGAATAAACAGAGACCCGATAACTTTGAAAAATTAAAGATAAAATGATAAATCTCAATTAGAGATAAAATACTTTAGACCTCCAACACTGTAGATTTGTGGCTTAATACTTAATGAGCCAGGCTCTCTCCCCGAAACAGGCATCAGGGGATTCCTGGAATTTTTATTCACCTTGAAAGTATTCCTTACATAATTCAAAAACCTTAGAAAAACCCAGTTTTGATGTTTTTGTTTTATTTGGTGGATTATGAATTACCCACACCAGGTCTCCTCTTATTTTTTCCACCTTTTTTCCTCACTGATTTTTAAAATTAAAAGGAATAGATTAGAACAGAACAGAACAGAATCGAATCCTATCTCAACTAGCCAGCAGGTTGTCTGGTAATTCCTTTACCTGTCAAAAGAGACGAGCTGCTCCTCTCTTTGCCTCTCTTCCGCCTAGAAAGCAGAGGGCATTACTGCTGCTGATATCCAGAAACATGTCAGAAACACACAAAACAATAGCTTCCTTTAGCTAGAATGTAAAGAAGCTACACCCTTTGGCTCCAACCAGATCTATACAGGAAGGCACGGGGCTCTGGCAACCTGTCTCCACTAGGAAACGGGTGAGAAAGCAAATCTGCCTCCAGTTTGGGCTCAGAACAGAAACTACACTAGACAGGATGGAGAGAATATGGGCAAAAGAGAGGATTCAATGTGGTAATGGCCCTGGCTGGTGTGGCTCGGTTGGTTGAGTGTTGTCCCACAAACTAAAACTTTCGGGTTCAATTCCCAGTCAGGGCACATGCCTAGGTAGTGGGTTCAGTCCCAGGTTGGGGTACATACAAAAGGCAATCAATTGATGTTTCTCTCCTTTCCCCTCTCTCTAAAATCAATAAGCATGCCTTCAGATGAAGATTAAAAAAACGCTAAAGAAAAAAGTAATAATAAATGATAACCTATTTTAAAATTTGGAGGGAGGTATATTATGGGGAAGTTGAAAACTTGAAACAAATTTTTAGAACATATAAAGATTGTTTAAAATGGCCCTGGTTGGTGTGGCTCAGTGGATTGAGTGCTGGGCTGCAAACCAAAGGGTTGCTGGTTTGATTCCCGGTTAGGGCACATGCCTGGGTTGCAGGCCAGGCCACTGGTGGAGGGGCACGTGAGAGGCAACCACACATGGATATTTCTCTCCCTCTCTTCCTTCCCTTCTCTCTAAAAAATAGGTAAATAAAATCTTTAAAAAAGAAAAATATTTTAAAAAATGGACACTTACAGTGGGCATATTAGGTACTTAAGTAGCAAACTCACTTCAAAAATCAATCTAATGCATGTGTTTAATTTTGTAATTAAGAAACTAAGAAAAAATGTTAAAAGAGCAATCTATTCCCATTTTTAAAAGAGCTTTCCCTGTAATATAGCAAAAACTAAAAGGATAAGAAATTTTTTAATTTTCAAAATTCTACTCATGCACAGGAACACTGTGGGATTATGTTTTTAATTTTTACTTTACTCCCAGGTTGAGAAATAAAGCACTACTCATGTCCCAAAGCCGACCTGAGTGCCCTTCTCCAATTATAACCCCTTCCCTCTCCTTTAAAGTAACCGTTATCCTGACTTTGTAATCATCATTTTCTTGTATTTTACATATATAATGATATGCATCTTCATTTAGTATTGTATTACCTGATTTTGAGCATTACATGAATAGGATTATGTTGTCTGGTTTGTATTCTTTTCATGCTTTGGTTGGATCACACTGGACTATGCCGTATCTGTCCCTGATTCTAAAATGTAACTGTTTATTTTCTTTGCTGTATGATATTACAGTATATGAACATATCACAGTGTATTTATCTATTCTACAGCTGATAGACATTTGGATGTTTCCAATTTTTGACTACTACAAATAATGCTGACAATGCACATTCCTGTATATATATCCTGGTACCAACACACACAGTTTCTTCTGGGGTAGAACTACGGGGTCATAAGGTATATGTGTGTTCTGAAGTTACAGCCAAATGGTTTCCAGTGGTTGTTCAATTCACACTACCACTGGCCAGGCAAAAAAGTTCCTGTTGCATCCTATCCATAACAAAAATGCTTGGTGTTCACAGAATTTACAAATTTTGCCCTTCTTTTGGACATGAAATAGTACGTCATTTGGGTTTCAATCTGCAATTCCAAAAGAGAGTCGCTAACAGCAAGCTCTCTTTTGCCCGAAGATGTCTTTGGCGCTCACTCTGGGTGTCTCCTTTCAATGGGTTCAGAATGCTATGCAGCCAGTGTTGTCCCACAGACATGAAAGGGGGCACTCCACTGGCTTCCACTGTTGCTGGCGACAGTCAACTGTCAACCTAACTACTGTTTTTCCCTGGTTGTTTTTATGATTTTTCTACGTGTCTTTGATGTTCTGAAGTTTCTCTTTTATGTACTAGATGAGAATTTTTATTTATCCCTCCTGGGATTGGTCAGCTTCTTGAAACTACAGATTAGTGTCTCTCACTAGTTGGGAATTATTACCACCCATTTTCTCTTCAAATATCTCCGTTCTGTGTTTGTTCTACTCTTCCTCTGTAACTCCAATGAAAACTGTAAGATCCCCTCACTTCGTTCTTTATTTCTCACAATCTTTCTTCCCTATTTACCTTCTTAACCCCCTGTCCCACATGTTGGATAATATCTTCTAATCTATTTTTTATGTAAACCACCCAGCCGTGAAGTTTTAAATTTCTGTATATTTTTCAATTCTAGAAAATCTTTTGACACGTTCCCAAAGCTCTGTATAGCTCCCTGCTTCTTACAGATCTTTTCAAATCTTTCTTTTTATTTCTTTAAATACAGTACAGTTGGTTTTATAATTCCAATAAGAAGTCTTAGAAAGCCCCGACTGGGTAGCTCAGTTGGTTGGAGCATTGTCCCAATATGCCAAGGTTTCCATTTCAATCTCTGGTCAGGGCACATACAACGAGCAACCAATGAATGCACAAATAAGTGTAACCACCAATTGATGTCTGTCGTTCTGTCTCGCTCTCTCAAATAAATAAAGTTTTTTTAAAAAGAAGTCTTCGTAAGTCTATTTCACCTCACTGTTGTTTCTACTAGTCCTTGTTCAGGGCTGTTTCCTTGGGTACTTGGCTACTTTTAATACTATGCTGCTTGCTCACACATCAGAAATGTCTGAGGGCACTGTTTCACGGTTGGGATAAACACGTCTAACCAGAGAGCATTTCTATTTGCTTCTTCCTGGCACCTAGGTACTCGACCAGTTCTGGACTACTTGAAGCTTAAGGCTTTTGCACCATTCAGGTGGTCTGCATTTGTCCAGTCAATAATGTGCCTGAAGGTTACTTTGCGGTAC
Organism: Carollia perspicillata; assembly: GCA_004027735.1. Taxonomy (NCBI): domain Eukaryota; kingdom Metazoa; phylum Chordata; class Mammalia; order Chiroptera; family Phyllostomidae; genus Carollia; species Carollia perspicillata. The sequence continues at coordinate 25,339 of PVKM010009565.1, forward strand.
AGCTTACAGTCTGGCTTTCCCCTCCCTCCTGCTGTCCTCTACCTGCTCAGCTCAGTGCTAATGCGGTCTTTCTGCAATTCACTGGGGGATGTGGCCTTTTAGGCCCCAGTTGAATTTGAGGAGCATCTTCCTTTAGACTCTCCACCTTGCATGGACCCTGAGCTTTGACTGTTATTCACCCTCCTGCCATGAGAACATCAAAACTGAAGTTCAAGTTTGTCCTTAGTAAATGTACTCGGGGCAAAAGCAGTTTCAGTGCTCTGCTTACTTCTACAGATTCGTACCTTCTCTTAGATTTTGACCTTAAAATTTTCATGGCTCATAGGAGCTTTTGAGAAGTTGGGCTATTAAAATCTAGTGTTTGTTAACTCCTTTCAAAGAGAAGGCTAGTCCAAATAACCTAGCCTACTATATTCTAAGAAACAGATTAATTCTTTCTTCTTTTTTAAGTGTTTAATGGAAGGCCAGTATAATAAAAAAAAAAATCACACTTAACTCTACCCTGTCATTTTTTAAAACATTTGTGTACTTTCCTTTCTAGTCTTTGACCATGTAAAACATTATTTCTTTTACACAGGTTATATCAATCTGACATTTTCGTAGCAGCTAAAGCCTATATTTATTATTTGGGGGGATAGTAAATAAAGGCCAATGGTGAGAGGGAAAAAAAGACTTAGGAAAGAACATCCTGAAATTTGCGAAGGTCTTCTTTGGGGAATAAACTTACAGAAAGTCGAGATCCAGCTCTTGCTCTGGCAATACTCTCCTTCTCCTTTTCAGAGACCCTTCTCTGCACAGCCTGGAAATTGTTTAAGGCTGCAGAGAAGTCATTCATGAGGCGTTCCTTCTGAAGTCTCTGCTGGCGCTAAGGAAATTAAACAAAAATGTGAAATTGCATAGTAAGTCCAAATCATTTGGTTCTAATACCCATTAAAAGCAATATTATACCCCCTAAAGATTCCCTACTAGCAAAATTACTATGAAATAGGCTCTTCCTTAAATTAATAATTTTGTTCTTCGCTAACTCAAATCCCTGGTTAATATTACAGGCCACATCAGAATTTTCATTCTGACAAACCTGGGAACTGGGTGACATTTACCTTGTAAAGTAATTTCAGAGGGAATTGTAATTCAGAATTTTGGTTCCCTGGAGAATCAAAAGCAGAAAAAAATACCTGTGGACTCAAACTGGACCCAAACAGAAATTGTTTTTTATTAAAATGTTAAAACTGTATTCATCTATGCTGAGTTCACAGCTTCTCTGAAAACCATACAGTCATTTTCCTATGGTGATATTTTAAATCTTTAAGATCCTGAAAACTATTTTGTGTAGTTACAAGCTACCTTAAGTAAGCTTACTGATTCTATGTCTCAAAAAAGCACATACTGAGATCACTTGCTCTGTGCTGAGGTCAGAGAAGTAAAAACTCACCCCTCACCTCACAGAGCTTCCACCATGTATTTGTAGATAAAGGACACAGACATATAAATAACAAGTCATTATTATAAACGACTGCTTATCTAATCAGTACTGTAGAAGTTTAGAGGCAGGTATAATCAGTAAGAACCCGAGGGGTGAAAAAGGCCCCAAGAGGAGGTGGGCACTGGAAGAAAGAGTAAGGCGTGGATAAGCAGAGAGAGGGGCTGGGCAAATCCAGGCAGGGGAACGGTGTGAGCGAAGGCATGGAGGTAGAAACTTGGAGAGGATCTAAAAAGAAATAGTCTGGCTGGAACCAAAGGGGTTTTTCCCCACGAGAATATCTAAAAGATGACGTGGGAAAGGCAGGGAAGGGGTTGACTACAGCAGGTTTTAAAGTGCCAAGCTAATGAGTTTGAGACTTAACTTCTAAAGAACAAAGAACAGCAAAGATTTCAGAGCAGGAAACGTGGTGGGTACAAAATGACAGCTTAGACAAATGAGTCTGTGATGGGGTAGAAAATGGAATAGGGAAAAAGTAAAAAAGACTACTGCAATAGTCTAGGTTTAAGGATAGAAGGCTGTGGTATCTGTCAGTGATGGGAACACAAAGGAATGAATTTAAGAAGTGTTGTGACTTAGAGAGTGGCTGTAGGGGAAGGGGACGAAGTCAAGAATGACTCAGACTTCACACCTGGGAGAGTGAGAGTAAAACTGGAAGCAAATTTAGAAATGAGAAACTTTTTTCCTTTTTCTGGGATTTTTATTTTTTCATAAACATTGTAACAAGAAGAGTGGAAAAACATCATTCCTCAATCTCACTGTCCAAGAATACTATCTTTTAAGTATATTATAAACATTTTCCATGTTATCATACTCTTCCCAATTTTGGTCTTTGTTACATAATACTTCATCAAGCTGATCTAGCCCATTTTATGCAAATATTCCTTCTATATTGTTCCCACTTTTTAACTATATAAATAAAGCTAAAATGAGCCCTACTGTAAGAGCTAATATTTATACACTGCTTACCATGTGCTTGTACTGATGTAAATACTTAATATAATAATTCATTTAATCCATGCTAGAACCTCTATTAGTTAGGCACTATTTAGTCCCTATTTTACAAATCAGAAAACCCAGACCAGAGACTGGTCAAGTAATCTGCCCAGGGTCACACAGTAAGTAGCACAGGCAGAATTTAAATCCAGGAAATCTGGCTCCAGAGTACACAGTTTGTTTGTTTTTTGTTGTAGTTTTTCCTCAGGACAAACTTGGGTGTGTGGATATTAGGTCAAAAGGCTCAAATTTTCTATGACAACATGTACTGCCAGTCAGCTTAGTTAAGAGGTTTGGGTGAAACGAGAGGAATTCGGTGTAAGACAACACATTAAATTTTGGATGAAGGCAGTATATTTAAGAGGAGAGCTCAGAACAGGAACTGGCAATAGAGACCTAGAGGCTGGAGCTGGAAAAAGATCTGAGGGTCATGTTCATAAAGATGACAGGAAGCTTATAAAAGTAGATAGGCCTCCTGAGGGAGAAAGCACAAAGTGAGAACATTGCAGGATCGATGGCAGAGCAGCAGGCTCAGAGCAGGAGGGTGAAACCCAGGCTGGGGTGACAGAAGAGAGTCCAGAAAGGGATCACCAGAGTGGGGGGTACAAAATGGAAGGGAATCATGGAAGAAAGAAAGTTTCAGCAGTGACAGGATGGGCAAGAGGACCAAATGACTCAAAGAAGAAAAGGGAGTAAGAACCAAAAAGACCCAGACTTAGCAGCTAAAAGACTGCTGATGACAGTACATAGATATGAAAAAATACTGAAAGTAGAATGTATGGTTTGATGTATAGGACAGTAGCAAAAGATGGGTAATGCAGCTAAGGTGAATTAGATGAAGAAAGATGTGAAAGGGAAAAGAGAATTCAGCACAATAGGAGGAAGAGAATTATATTTCACCAGAGACAGTGAATTTGCAGATCTATTTCATATTTTTAATGATCCAAGATAATGGAAGGGAACAACTGCATGCATAATCCGAAAATAACTTCTGTTTGATTTTGGAATACATTAGATCCATTTTTTTTGGTAGCAGATTTAACTTTCTATTTATACTTTGCTTAGGATACTATTTAACTCTTAAGTACTTTCAATACTCTGTTTGCATCAGATGCTTAGGCTCCTTTTTTCCTACTACTACTATCTGCAAGTCTGTATTCCCTAAGTGCACAGCTGGAAGGAGTCGAGGGGTAATTTTGGAACAGTTCAGAGATATTGGATGGCAAGGAGGAATCTGTCCATAATTGAAATACCAACATGAGTTACAACTAAAACAAACATCACACAGATGGATAACCAAAAGGTGTAGATTACTTTTTATCTTAACTACTTTGTAGCAGGATGGGAAAGCACCTAGCCTTGGATCTTCTCTTTTGTGCAAGGAGCACCATAACTCCAAAGACAGAATATATACTTCACTAAACGGCTTACCACGGACAGGTTAAACTAGTGACCTTCAAACTGTTTTGATGGAGACACACAGTAAGACTGCAACATCTTGATGCAGTACCATATACATAAATATATATGAAACAAGTTTCACGTAACAATAACACACTCCATTTCTTCTGTATGTCAAAATGATAATGATCACAACACACTAATACTATTTTACGTTCCAGTAGCCACAACTCACAGATGACTCCTGGATAGGGAAGTTGTAGGCTTCATCTTTAGAGCCATCAGAATGGGACATCATCGTTTAAACGGTTCAATAATAAAAAGCAATGCAAGCTAAGTGTCCCCCATGAATGGTACAGAAGCTAAAAGCAAAGACTCACAACAGGTTTAGGTAGATGAAGGTTTTTTTTTCCCCTCAAAGAGAAAGGATTTGGGGTAGACCACAAATGACAGATAAAAGAGTGAAGCCACAAAGGAGCAAGCACATCTGACATCAGGAATGTATGAACAAAGGCATGGCATTTCAAGGAAACCAATGAATCCCATAGAAAGTGTGTGTTTTTAAAGGATTTAAATGGCCACTGAATAAATGACTTAAAAAGAAATCTTTTTTTCTGAGCATTTCTTCAACCTCAGACCTATGAATGACTCATGATGGGATATGAAGGTGACTGCAAAATATAAAAGACATACGACTGAAGTTTATAGATACTGGATACAAAACAAACTAGCATCAAGCCTGAAAATGTAAAGCTGCTAGCCAAAACCTAAGCTCAAACGTTGAGGTTCTCCTTCAGTTAAACCTATTTTATTAATATATTAATGTTGTTACTAATAATAGCAGCAGGTACCACATACAGAGTACCTACTAAGTGCCAGGTACTTTGCAAGATCTGGTGCATGCATTCTTTCTCTTGTTGCTGGCTGCACTTTCCCATTTTACTGATAATGAAATTGAGGTTTAGAGAAGGTCTATCTGCAAAAGGTGAACTTATTTTTGTTTCACATACTGTCTTCCCATTAAAACAATGTCCTTTCCTATTAATAAACAAAGCAACAACAACAAAAAACAGAAAATACCTACCTGTTCTGAAGTAGATAAGGGAAGCGGCAAGGTCCCTAATTCCTTCAGTAATTCATTTGTTTCCTTGGCAAGCTGATTTGTGGAGTGCTGTAACTGTTGCCTAAGAGACAAAAGACATGTTTCAGGATTTTCTCACTTCTTGAGAGCTGTTATAGTTAGTATCGGCTTGTTCTCGGAGTGTCTCACGAAGCAGGAAATGAAAGGACACCTGAAGAAATAGATGACTAGATGCCCAGGTTCACAACAAAATTCCAGAACTACTACCCAGTCAAACGCACTTCAAGCCTTCTTCACATTACTGAGTAGAAAGAACCTGCCTCAGTGAAACCTGCTGATCAGGTGTTTTAACTCTTTGGGGAGAAAAGAAAAGCATATCAGCAGTTCTGATAGAAATATAAGAGCATCTGCCCCCACCGCTAAATCTAAGAGTTAAAACACACTGAACTCTCTCACAAAGCTCTCACTCTGAGTTGCCCAGGGGCTCTGCAGCGATACGACAGGGTCACAGCCCCACCGCCTAGAGACAGAACCCCGCACTGCCAGTTGGATAAAATGTGCATCTGAAGCGCAGCTCCTACCCTAGAGAACAACCTCCGAAGATCTGCCCCCAAGTTCTTGCTTAAAGCTGGTGCTTTTTCAGCTTTACCCTCGAGTCCCTACTGGTTCTTTATGCTTTACTTTCTGGTTCTTCCCTCTAAAAACAAAAAAGTCCTACAGCGTGTAAACACATATAAAGAGTAGAGGGGAAAGGACATTAAAGAGGGAAGAATATGTAAGATATCAGGTGGAATTGAAAAGTAGTGGAAATACAAAAAGAGCTCCTGTCAGTCACTGTGTCCTCTGTTATCTGGCAACTTCTACAAAGATGTTAAGGGAGGACAGAGAAACCACACTATTAATTATTAATGTTTTTTCACTGCAAAGGAGACTCCAGGGTAAAAAACAAGGGAGTCCAAAATAAGAGGGAGTCAATCAGGAGCCTGCACATCCTGGACAGGACTAACATATCCAGAGATATTTCACATCTCCCTGGAAAAAGCTTAAAGTAGTAAGTCATTCTTTCACTTCACAGCATCTAAAACAGGAAACAAAAATATTGTTCAGTATATTTTACAGATGAATAGAACTTTTAACAGCAGAAATGTACTCAAGAAGGATGTGATAAAAAGAAATACCAGTCCACTATTCTCTCAGGCTCCTCTGGGGTCATTCTGAATAAATTTTTCTAATAATTTGTACAGTTGGAAATCCCACTAGATGAGATGACCTCCGCAGATCATTAGAAGTCCTCTGCCAACAGGCAGGGTCACTTAGGCAAAATACAGTTTAAGAAAGTTAGGGGTTCCCTTCTCTATTTCCCTAAACTACGCTGCTCAACTGCCCAAGGAAAGAACGAACCAGGGATCGAGGACTTTAAGACGCAGAGAAGATCACAGCCCATTAATATATTTTGTTGGCCCCCTTCTAGGGCCACCTATTCCTTCATGTCCCACTGCCTCTCATCCTGGCTTCACAGGCCTGACACCTAAGCGTCCATGCAGCAATGGCACCGTGTCCTCGAAGGACCCTCACAAAACCCAGCCTTGTCAGGAACCTACTCACAGATTTTCCTGTAGCTTGGTGGAATCCTGTTTAGTTCCCAATTGGCTCATCAAATTCTTGATTTGGGCAGCTGAGGAGAGGAAGGAAAAAAGATTTGTTAAAAGAAAAAACAGATTCGTCATGAGCACCCTGTCTAAGAGCAGCAGTTTTTTTCCACATCCTGAATAAGTGCGTGCAAATAATAGAATGCTTGCTATGATCAAAACCTTGGCATACACATTCCCTTAAATTCTGAGGTTCGCCTTTGTCCCATAGAGTATGTCTTTAAATGGAGGATGGTGGTTTTATTCATCACTCCCAAAGAACTTCCAAATTTTTTCAGATTTCCCAAGGCACTGGATAAAAATTTAATCACATTTAAAAGGTCTCAATACTAAATATAGGCCCTGGCCAGTGTGGCTCAGTAGGTTGGAGCATCATCCTGTACACTGAAAGGTTGCAGGTTTGATTCCTGGTCAGAGCACATACCTGGGTTTCAGGTTTAATCCCCGGTCAGGGTGCATATGAAAAGCAACCAATCTATGTTTCTCTCTTGCACTGATGTTGTTTTCTCTTGCTTTCCCTCTCCCCCCTCCCTCCCTCCCTCTCTATATGTAATGAATAAATGTCCTTGGGTGAAAATAAAAATATAAATTAATAAAATTTAAAATAAAAATAAAATGGCCTTAATACCAAATATCACAGTAAGAACTACAATCTACTAGTACATAATGTTTGACAGCAAACATTTTTGGAAAGACATGTATATTTATTATTAATAAAAAGTTACCAATGCCCTGGTTGGTGTAGCTAAGTGGGTTGAGCGCCAGCCTGAGAACCAAAGGGTAGCTGCTTCAATTCCTAGTCAGGGCACATGCCTATATTGTGGACTAAGTCTCTGGTTGGGGGCATATGAGAGGCAATCTATCCATGCATCTCTCACACACTGATGTTTCTCTCCCTCTCTTTCCTTCTTCCTCCCCCTCTCTCTAAAAAAATAAAATCTTTTAAAAATTATCTTTAAAAGTCTTTATCTTTGAGACTGTTTCTGTTCTGCTTGTTTCCTTATTTTGTTTTTTAGATTCAATTTTCGCAAGATGTGTATCTATTGCCATTTTATTGTTCATGTTTTTTACCTTTTCTCCTTCTCTCCCTCCCTCTCCTCCTTCTCCAAGAACCTTTACTATCTCATGTAATACTGGTTTGGTGGCGATGAACTCCTTTACCTTTTTCTTCTCTGGGAAGCTCTTCAAGTCTTTTGATTCTAAATGATAGCTTTGCTGGGTAGAGCTATCGTCACTTTGCTTTTCATCACTCTGAATAATTTCTTGCCAATCCTTTCTGGCCTGCAACGTTTCTGTTGAAAACTCAACTGAGAATCTTAAGGGAGCTCCCTTGTAGGTAACTAACTGCTTTCTCTCACTGCTTTTAAGATTCTCTTTGTCTTTAACCTTTTGCATTTTAATTATGATGTGTCTTTGTACGGACCTCTTTAGGTTCATCTTGCTTGGGATTCTCTGCATTTCCTGGACTTGTATGTCTAGTTCCTTCACCAAATTACGGAAGTTTTCTGTCATTATTTTTTCAAATAGATTTTCAATTTCTTGCTCTCTCTCTTCTCCTTCTACCACTACCCACCATGATGCAAATGTTGGTACACTTGAAGTTGCCCCAGAAGCTCCTTATACTATCCTCATTGGGAGGGCTCTTTGTTCTTTTTGCTGTTCTGACTAGGTGTTTTTTGCTTCCTTATATTTCAAATCACTAATTTGATTTTCGGTTTCATCTATTCTACTGTACTGTCAATTCCTTGTAAATTATTCTTCATTTCAGTTAGTGTATCCTTCATTTCTGACTGGTTCATTTTTATAGTTTACATGTCCTTTTTTTATGATGTTGAAGTTCTCATTAAGTTTGTTGAATATCTTATAACTATACTTTGAACTCTGCATCAAGTAGATTGTTCATCTCCATTTGGTTTAGTTCTTTTGCTGGGGTTTTGTTCTGTTCTTTCACTTGGGACATGTTTCTTGGTCTCCTCGTTTTGGCAGCCTCCCTGTGTTGTTGTTTTTCCCTCTATGTACGAGGCAGAGCTGCTTCCTGTCCTGGGCTTGGCAGAGTGGCCCAGTGCAGTAGGTGTTCTGTAAGGTCTAGCGGCACAGCCTCCCCAATCACCCAAGCTGGGCACTCTAGGTGCATATCCACGTGTACATCCTACTGCTTAATAGAGGTAAGGATTTACCCCCAGGCCTACTGGCTGTAAGAACTGGCTTCAACCACTGACCACAGACCACTGTGGAGGACCAGCTGTTCTGAATAAGGGTTGTTGTAGTTCAGTTGTAATTCTGATGTGGTTGTGAGAGGATGCAAGTACCACATTTACTTACCCCGCCATCCTGACCAGAAGTTTCCTATTGTCTTTATCCACCTACAGTAACATTCCTTTGGAATGTCAAAGTAATCTTTTCCAGACCCCTCAGGACATAGCCATCGCACCAGAGCACCAGACTGTGAGCCCACAGAACCCCTTCTTGTTGTCTTGTCCACACACAACACATCTCTGTGTTGTAAGTGATAACTCTCCTGCAGAGAAGTATGTGTCTCCCCTTTACTTTTCATCCAATCTCAGAGATATCCCGGCTTTGCTTTCTCCCACATCCCTAACTACCACCAGTGAATTTCACACAATCCCACTAGTGTCTCCTTCTTTGATTCTAAAGTATAAAATACGCTGCAAAACTGCCAGTCACTTGATCATTTGCTCAATCCACTGAGATTTTGATTCCCACCAATTGATATCATTTTTGATTAAAAAAAAAACTCTTATAAGACTTTTTCTTAGTGTGAACTTTCTTTCGTGAACAGCTTCTAAGTGTGATGAGAAACAACATCTGATGATTAAGCAACATCTTCTAAATGACCGTTGTGTGACTCTGCTCCCAAATGGACGCTGAACAGCCTATCTGCAGCAGGAAGCACCAGTTATTTCTCCTTAGCCAAAATAATCACTGTACCATAGATGTTTCAACCTCAAATTTATAAAGCCAAAAATACACAGGTTTATAGCACTTCAAATATGATTTTATCTTATTTTCAGACCATATTTTTCTAGCAAAAATGTAACTCCAACTTTATAATGGAGATACAGGATTCACTTGATTACAGGAAGATGTAACCACTATAATTACTGCATTCTGCTAATACAGCATTATATAAGGTATAAATCATTTTTCACTACTAACATGTGGATTTTATTATCTTAGTCAAATGGGAATCAGGATATCACTAAAGCTATCAACTGGCTAGCCATACAAATTATTTATGAAAGAGGGCAGACATTAGAATTTACAGAGCATTTACTATGTGCCATTGGGTTATATACTTGACATGGTATAATAAAAAGTATATTTGGTCATTGTCACCATTTCCTGGCATAAAGCACCTAAAACCCTTGGGTTTTCCTGAGTGATAAGAGTGTCTTTTGTTTTTCATAAAGAGCCCTTTGGAACACACCAAGTTTATGTTAACAAGGTGACTTGGGTGGGGCCTCTAGGCAGCCTTAGATTGGGTGTGGCTGGTTACCAGAGTGACCAAGTGATTAGAAGGCTGGAACTTTCCACCAGACACACAGACCTCAAACAGGAGGAATAGTGGGGGGAAGGGTACAGACTAAGCTCTATCAAAACTCTTAAACTAGATTTGATGAACTTCCCATTAGTGGAGAGGATGTCTCGAGCTCAGAGGTGGCAAGGTAGCTCAGAGCCCCTTCTTACATACCTGCCCTAGGCATCTCTTCCATCTGGCTGTTCCTGAATTATATCCTCTTATAATAAACTGGTAACCTAGTAAGTAAATGTTTTCCTGAGTTCTGTGAGCCTCTCCAGCAAGTTAAAGGAACCTAAAGAGGTGGCTATAGGAACCTCAATTTCTGATTTGCAATTGGAATGGGGTAAAGTCTTGGGGGAGTGAGCCCTTACTTAACCTGTGAAATCTGATGCCAACCCCAATAGTCAGTGTTGGAATTGAGTGAAACTGCAGGATACCCAACTGGTATCTGGAGAAGCTGATTATTGCTTGGTGTGTGGAAAACCCACATATCTAGTGTCAGAAGTAAATTATGGAGAGTAGAGGAAACACAGGAATGTTTTCTCTTTACACTTGATAAGTATGATCTTATTTGAACCAACAATCACTTTTTTAAAAAAAATATTTTATTTATTTTTAGAAAAAGGGGAAGGGAGGCAGAAGAAGAGGGAGAAAAACATTAATGTGTGAAAGAAACAGTGACATGGTATAATATCACTGGAATGCCTCTTGCATATCCCCAATGTGGGGGGGGCGCGGGGGTAGGGACCTGGCCCACAACCCAGGCACATGCCCTGCCTGGGAATCAACCAGCGACCCTTTGGTTCACAAGCTGGTGCTCAATCCTCTGAGCCACACCAGTCAGGGCCCAAACTGTACAGTTCTGATCATGCAATTATGATTGGTTGGTATGGATGCAAATGAGGTTATTATTTGCATAGTTTTGACTGAACAGGCAGGTCCCAGTCCCTTGGGGGAAAGACTGAAACCAGGGTTCCCCTGCAGTGGTTGACTCAGACAGCATAAACAAGCAGGATGGGGGTGGGAGGGTGTAGTGCTGAGAGTTCAGTCTGAGGTTCTTCGGAGTATAGAGTACATGAGGAGCTCCTGTCAGCAAACGGCCATTAGACAATTATTATTAATAAAATTTGGGCTCTC
>PVKM010009566.1:0-36650 GCA_004027735.1 Carollia perspicillata
TTAGGGCACTGGGGTAGTAAGGGTCCCAAGCCGGAAGGTCTTGAGCTGAGGGGGCGGTGTATGGGAGATCAAAGCACATTTTTGATCTCCCAAGTACTTGTTTACCCCCCTTTAGTTCAAAAACTTGAGAATGGGGGTGGGGACCACTTTGGTGTGGAGAGCCACTGTATGAGACGAAGGCAGCTGCAGCTGATGGGGGCCTCTTTCCCTCCACGGGGAAGTGGGGGGAGGTTGCTTCTCCACCCTATCAATCCCAGGTTCTGAAACAGAGGTGTAACTCTGGGTCCTTGAGTGGGCTTCTGGAGGATTCTTAACCTGTAAAATTGTTTAAGAACTCTTGTATGCATTTTTCTTAGGAGGAGGTCTCCAGTCTACCTGGCTTTCAGAACAGTTAAGAAACGCTGTTACCCAGGATTTTTCTCACCTACCCCCATCTGCATACCCCTCACCCCGGGTACAAATTTCCCACAGCTTGAATGTGGAGGTGCTGATGCCTGGGGGACAGAATGGCTCCCCTTTCTGTGGCTCCAAAAGAGAATTGGAGGCCTTGAGTCTGTGGAAGCTTTTCCATAGCACGCCCGCCACCCCCCTCCCCCCGCGCCCCCAAAATCTTTTCCGAAGTAACTGCAGGTTGACAAACAATTAACACTCAGGCTAAGCCAGTCTCCTTAAACTCTTGGCTGTAGGGAGCAGAGGAGAGGCATTAAGAGGCCATGCCTCATAAACTTTAAATTCTTGTGCATGGGTTTATTACTTACTGCCTAACAAACTACAACTCAGCCAACCTGTAAAAAATGTTAACTTGGGCAGGGCCCCAAATCCAATTCCGGCTCCCTGAGGAAGCCTTAGTGCTAACCAGAGTGCTGCCAAATCTCTGCCCCTCCCCCTCATCGCCAAGTTCTTTGACTACATTCTTGGAAAGCAGGCTATGGCTTTGAGTGTTGTCTGCCTTATCTTTCTTACTGAAGCAAGAAATATCAGATTAACTGTCACTTCACTAAGCTTGAGGTTGTTGGGAGGGAGCAGTGATCGGGTTTTCGATTTCATGGTCCGGTTGGTGAGTGCTTCCCGGTGACATCAGGCATTTTAAATCTTTTGAGAAAATTCCACTTCGTCAGATGTGTGGTTTATGATTGTGAAAAGCGTGGGTTTGTGCCAGGAGCACACCTGGGTTATGAAACAAAGGGTGGGTTCATATGCTTGGCTAACGTTTACCTCACTGCAACTGACTAGTGCTCAGAGCAGTCTTCCTGTGAGATAGGCTGCTGCCTCCTTTAAGGAAAAGCAAGTTGCTGGACCTGACTGGTCCCATTAATTAGGATGCCCCAATAAAAAACGTTGGTATTTCTCCCCTTAGACATCAGCTGCTGGCATCATTCTGCCTCCTCTCTCCACCCCAGCTCCCCATCCTCAGTACACAGGGTGGGTCCAGCCCCTGCTGCAAGGGTTACCCTGAGGGGACATACGAACTCTCATGTTTCCATACTGCCGAGGGACAGCCACCTCTGTTCTCCCCTGGGTTATGAATATCACAGGTGCCTATGAAGTTGAGCTCAGAGAAATTATCAGATATAATTAATAGCTTGTCTGTATGTGTACTTTCCTCTTCAAAGCATTTCCACAATTCTGAGCTTGCTTAATCCTCCTGACGTTCTCTTGAAGCTGGTAAGGTAAATATTAAACAACTTCAGCTCTTAATCTGAGTTGGGACTTCAGAAAACCTGTAGCCCAGCCCTGCTGGAGGTTTTAAAGGTGGAGAGGTGGAGGAACACATTAATGGATTGAGTTTGTTTAGCTTAACAGCTTGTGAGCCTCCTTGAGCATCACAGACATGACTTACCTGTAGGTTTATGCCTAGGACCTGGTACTTAATAGGATGCCCAGTGGGTATTTGCATGAATCATGACAGCTTTGGGAAGGGTCTGACCATTTTACAGGTGAAACCTGAGTGGTTATGGCTTCACTTATCACTGCTGGGACTTGAGTGGAAGTTCTTACTCCCAAGTCCCCTGCCACTTTTTTACTACCAGAAAGTGGGAGGTGGACGAAATGGAGGTACTCTCCTTCTCCCTTTCTTCCCTTCTCTCTAAAATTTTAAAACAAACAAACAAAAAAAGTAAGGGACCTAGCCCTGGCTGGGTGGCTAGGTGGCTTTGTGGGTTGGAATGTCATCCTGTAAGCCAAAAGGTTTCTGGTTCGATTCCTGGTTAGGGTACATCATACCTAGGTTGCAGGTTCTGTCCTTGTTACGGGCACATAAAGGAGGCAACTGATTGATGGTTCTCTCTACGTCTCTCTCTCCCTCTCTCCCCCTTCCTCCCTCCTCCCCAACCCCCCTTCTCTCCCTTCCTCTCTCTCCAGAAATCAATAAACATATCCTTGGGTGAGGAATAAAAAAAAGTGAGTGACCTAAAGTGGTCTATACATCCTTAATGGTGAACGGTTAAGAGAGGCAGCTTAATTACAGTACAAGAAATCCAGTCCTTCAGACGGTCTCTCGGCAGGTTCACCTCACCCTTAGTCAGCATTTGGCTAATTTCAGAGTTCAGTACATGGGTGGACTTCAAGATACTTTTGCTTATTTCAACTTAAATAGAAATTGCTTTTTGTTTTGGAGCCCCCATTCTGGGCTGTACCCTTTATTTACATTTTATTCTTTCAGTAGTATATGTTTAGCATCTGCACATATCAGGCACTGTTCTAGAACTGCAGTTAAAGCAATGAATAAAACCAAATCCTGCCCCTGGGATGCTTACAGTCTAGTATTAATTATTTTGTGCTTATGACAGACTGTCTTGCAGTGCAGATGATGGTATTTTCCCCTTAGCTGTAAGATGGGGTAAGGAACTTGGCAGGAGGTCACCGGGGGAGCCAGCAGTACGGCCAGGATTTAAACTCAGAAGGGTTCCACAATGCCTGATAAATCGGCCTCTGAGGCCCTGGCTGGGTAGTTCAGTTGGTTAGAGCATCATCTCTATGTACCAAGGTTGCAGGTTTGATCTCCGATCAGGGCACATACAAGAATCAACCAATAAATGTATAAATAATAACTGAAACAACAAATTGATGTCTCTTTCTCCCCCTACTCTCTCCATTCCTCTCTCTCTAAAAATCAATAAGTAATAAATATTTAAAAAAAAAATAAAAGATCTGCCTCAGAAGAATGATTATTTAGGAATTGAGGCTTCAAGCCTGGCGGCTGCCTTTCTGGCTCAGCGGTGGAGGAGAGTTAGTTGCCGAAGCCTGTTGCACATCACTGTGAGAGTGTGCCTGGGGAGCAGATCTCAGATCTCTAGACTGCCTTCCTACCTCCTCGCAAGACGCTGTTCCTTGGTTACCTGGTGCAGAGTGCCCATACCTCCCTGCTTTGTGAGGAAGGCATGGCTTACGATGAGCAGTGAGTTTCTAGGGCTGGAAACCAGCTCTGCAAAGCATTTGGAGAGAGACGGAGAACGAGGGAGAGAAGGGCCTCCCCTGCCCAAATCAGTTGAGTCTTTGATTCTGAGACTCCATTCAGAAAACCACTATGTGGAGGAAAATGCCCAAATAAGTGTGCAGCTTGATGGACATCACTGGAAACATCCAATTATGTAGCACACAGATCAAGAAACAGCATTACTTCCCTGGCTGGCACGGTCCAGTTGATTGGAGCTTGTCTCTTACACCAAAAGGTTGGGGGTTTGATTCTTAGTCGGGGCACGTACCTAGGTTGTGGTTTCAATCCCTGGTTGGTGCTCCTATGGGAGACAACCAATTGATGTTTCTGTCTCAAATCGATGTTTCTCTCTCCCTCTCTCTCTAAAGAATCAAAAAACATTTAAAAACAAGAAAGAAAAGCAGCATTACCAACACCTCAGATGCCCCTTCCTTCCTTCCTTCCTTCCCCTACCTTCCTCCCGAGGAAACTACTGCCCTGATACTAATACCATAATTTGCCTTTATTTGGACTTTACGTAAAAGAATCATAGAGAATATTGTCTTGGATCTGGCTTCTTTACTGCATATGTGAAACGCTTGCATAGTTTTGGATGAAGTCATAGTTGATTCTCATGTCATATGGTCAGTATGTGGCTCTCCACAATTCTGTTGCCGGGCATCTGAGGAGTGACCATTTTGGGGCTATAATGACTTGTGCTGCTGTGAACACTGTTGTTCAAGTCTTTTGGTGAAACTGTATGTAGGATCTGTTAGGCACATACCTGGGAGCATAATTGCTGGGTCGGTGGAGGCTCTCAGTGCTGTGACCGTGTGCTGGAACGCCGTCTTTTCTCTGTCTGGAAGTAGCTCAGTGTCTTCTGGATTCAGCCACCCTCTCTCCCGAAATAGTCTCCTTACCAGACCCATCCCTTCTGCATTCTAGCTTCTGATTTGGCGCTGTGCTAAGAGACAAGTCTTAACTATGTATTTGGCAACTTCTAAGGGTAACTTTATCTTGGGGGAGAAATCTTTCCTTTTATTTGCCCTTAAGCTAATGCTCGTTACTTTTTACCAAAAGTAGAAAGGAAATCTCGAAAGGGCCTGGAACTTTTTAGGTGAGGTCTTTTTTTATCCTGATCCGTGTACGGGTGGCCAGCAGCCTCATATGACCAAGGTGGTGAAGTCTAGCTCCTCCCTCAATACAGAGGCTGTGAAGTATCTGAGATCCAAAGCCAAGTTGAGTGGTTATTCAGCCAACAAATGTCTGAATACCTACTGCTGGGTGCTCTATGTTCTTAGTGGGCAAGACCCACAGCTCCTTAACCTCAGGGGGCTCCTGAGTAGAGGAGGAAGCAGATCTGTCACCAAGCAATTTTAATAATGAATCCTTCATTCAGCAAGTATTTATTGAGTACCTACTAAGTTCCAGATACTGTTTTAGGTGCTGGGGATACATTAGTGAACAAACATGGGGAAAACACTCAGGCTTTATGAGATACATACTGTTCGTGGAGTGAGACAAATTGAGTTATTTACATATGTGTGTTTTATTTATATACATATGTGACTGAATGAGGGATGAGGGAGAAAAAATATAGAGTCACATAAGAAGGGCTGCTGACATGTTCTTGGTGGGGCCTAGAGGAAGTGGTGTCCAAGCTGGAGGCCTGGGAAGAGCTACTCGAGGAGGCTGGGGTGTGAGAGGTGACAGGGAGTGTTCTGGCAAGGGAACAGGATCTGAGCTCCGGAAACTTAAATACAGGTCCCTGGTGGTCCGTGGAGATTGAGGTGGGGAGAGGTAAAAGGAGAAGTAGGCAGGGTTCAGTCCAGTTTGGAATTAGTATCCCCTCGTGTCAGAGGTAGCGAGGTGCTCGCAAAAGGCAGGAGGTGTGGCTGAAGTGCCAGTTGTGCCCCGTGGAGGCAGAGTCTCTGGAGTCTCCTCTGGAACCCAGACACTGGGCCCTCCCACCAGCATCCCTTCACGACTGCACTTCTGGACTTTTCCCAAACCTGAGGACAAGGCCATTGTCAGCCTCAGTTGGATCCCCCCCACACGCACTTCATTTAGTTGCCCAGCATTGTCAACCCAGGTAGCTGGGCTGATGAGGAAGAACTCGCAAACAAAACAAAACAAAACCACAACCTAAGTGCCATTTGCCAAGGCCTGAGTTCCAGAAAGTACACTACGTCCTTTATGTAATGAGCCTTTTTAATCCTAAAAGCCCAGTGAAGGGAGTAGGATTGGCCCCATTTAACTGGATAGGAAACCTAGGCTTTTAACTTTGTAACGTATCCAAGGTCACCCAAGTAGCAAATTGTGGAGTTAGGGTTTGAACCCAGGTTGGACTCCAAGTTTGAGGTGCTGACGATTTGGGAGTCAGGGTGAGAAAGGGAAGCTGGACAGGGGTCCTCTGGCCCCAGCCAAGCTGGAGGAAGATTGGAAATAGTTAACTTCTGACCCAAGAGCTTTGAATTCCTGTCTCCTCCACGGACCTCTGTTAATCACCAGGAGCTGGAGGTGGGGGAGGGGCATTTCTGTCCAGGACCCTTGGCTTTCCTTTTAGGACGAAGGGAGGGACAGGGAAAGTTCAGATACCAGGCCTGATAGGCTCTCACTGACATTCTCAGCTGAGAATCTGCTTCTGGCTGTTCTTCTGCCTCTCCTCACCCTTCCCCTGCCCAGCATCAAAGACCTCCACAAGCCAGCCAGCCTGGCCTGAGTGGAGGAGCTTGATGTCCTCTGCCCCCTCCCACTGCTGCAGCCAGATCCAGGCACGCTTGCTGTTCTGAGTTACCTAGAGCATCAGCTGGCTGCAAATCCTCCAGCCAGCAGGCTCCCCGCCAGGCTGCAGTGGCCATGGCCCCACTGGTCTTCAGGGTGCTGGGGTCCCACTGCTTGTTCCATGAACCCAAATGCCCTATCCTGGGAAAGAGTGCAAAATGAACACCTTTCTTTCTCCCTTTACCCCATCTGTGAACTCACCTCTGGCTCTGTCACTGTCTGACTTCTGAGGAGACAGCTTACAGCCAGGACAACGCAGCCAGGAGGTGGGAGGGCTGGTGGCTGCTCCCCTCCCGTGAGAGGCTCTCCAGGTCTCTCCAGGCTACACAGAACCCTCGGGAGGGGAGATTTGTTCTCCCTCAGGACTCTGAGGCATCTCAACGGCCAGAGGGGGAGATAGGGCTGAGGAGACGCCATCCCCGGCTTTCCTCCTCCTTCTCAATCTCAGTAAAACCCCACTTTTGCTTGTTTACGAGCACATGAGAGTCTTTCAAAATTACCAAGAAACCTTAAACCGGAGTTGGAGACTAGAAGTAGGTGGATCTCGCCCCAGGGTTCCAACCTCTGGGTCTCACATTACCTTTAGGAAGTCTGTGCTCCCTTGTAATTAATTGTGTACGGATGCCTGTGTACTTCTCTGAGAAGATTCCTCCCCCACACCTGGCATATTCCCCACTCTGCCCCAACCCTGGCCCCAGTTCAGGTTCGTCCAGAGGTTCTTCATGCTCTTGTCCAACCCTTGCATCTGGGCACAGACAAGGGAAAATGGGGTTCTAGGTCTGCTTTCTCATCCCAGACTATGTGGTAATCTGAGGCAAGCTACTTTGGTCCCAGCTCCGCAACCACAGGACAGGTTCCAGCTGTCCTGTGTGTGGGAGATGCCTCCATGGTCCTGGAGCTAGGAGGAGCTGGACTGCTGGCTGGTCAGTGAGAGGGCGATGCCGGCGGGTCAGCCATCATCCTGGGTGTCTTGCTCAAGCTGCCTTCTCACAACGAGCTCCGTCTTGTTGTAGCTGCAGGCAGGGAGAAAAGACAGCTACTTGTGGGCTCTCCACATACAAGCCCGTACAAGACGCCAGGCCCGCACCCTGCCCTCTCTTTGTGGAGTCAGCTTCAGCTGGGGCTTCCCACCAGGGCTCCAAGACCTGTTATTTTCTTGTCTTTTATGGTCTTTTTCCGCTTCCAGGATACTCCTGCATTCCCCAGCTGGGACTCAACTACATTCTTAACTGGTTTGCCCCTGCCTTTGACATCTGAGTCAATAATTTTTAAGCTTGACTGAGTATCAGAATGGCCTAGGGAGTTTTTTTCTTTTTTTTAGATTTTATTTATTTTTTAGAGAGAGGGGAAGGAAGGACAGGAAGAAAGAGGGAGAGAAACACCCATCAGTTGCCCCTCAGACGCCCCTAACTGGGGACCTTGCTGCAACCCAAGCATGTGCCCTGACCTGGCAACCTTTTGGTTCACAGGCTGGTGCCCGATCCACTGAGCCACATGAGCCAGGGCGCCTAGGGAGTATTTTATTTTACTTTATTTCATCTATTTATTTATTTTACATTATTTTAATTGTATTTTTCTATTACCATTTATCCCCCTCATACCCTCTTCCACCTCCACCCCTCATTATTATTTTTTTTTTAGAAATTGACTTGAGAGAGAGAGAAGCATTGTTGTTCCACATTTTTATGCGTGCGTACGTTCATTGATTGGTTCATTCTGATGTGTGCTCTGACTGGGGATCGAACCTGCAACCTTGGCATATCAGAACAACACTCTAACCAACTGAGTTACCTGGCCAGGGCAGGAGCCTTTTATTTTTACCATAGTCCCTTCCATATATAATCTTTTATATTATTTAAGTAGGGTTGGGCTGGTTGGTTGGGATTTTACATTAATACATGAATATATGTTCACTGTAAAAACCATATTTTTCAATAAAATATGTAGCACTTACTATGTGACAGGTACTGCTCTTAGCATTTTATATGTGTTAGTTTGTTTAATCACCGTGACACCCCTTGAAGCAGATACTGTTATATTGTCCCCATTTTACGGATGAGGAAACTGAGGTCAGAGAGGTTAATAAGTAACATGCCCTAGATCTCCCAACCAGTGAATAGCAGAGCTTGGGTTCCAATCTAGGTAGTCTGGGCTTTAACTATTCAACTTCACCGCCTCTCAGTAGAAGCAAATCAGAAATGAACACTTGAAAGTTCTTCCTCAGTTCTACTCCCTAAGAATAAGCACAATTTAATGGTTTAATATGAATCTTTGTAGACCTTTTTCTTTATGAAAAATCTATGGATGCATACAGAAAATTTTAAAACAAGATTGCACTATATTGTGGATACCGATGTTACTCTGCAACTTGGCTTTTTCCAGTTACTGAATCAGGCTTCTCTCCAGACTGCT
Source organism: Carollia perspicillata (assembly GCA_004027735.1). NCBI lineage: Eukaryota > Metazoa > Chordata > Mammalia > Chiroptera > Phyllostomidae > Carollia > Carollia perspicillata. The sequence goes on from PVKM010009566.1 coordinate 8,612, forward strand.
AAATACACATTTGTCTTGTTCTGTAACAGCTCCATGATCTTCTACGTGGTAGGTATGCCGTGATTTATGTGGCTAACCCTCCATTTTTATCTTTTACAGATGTGGAATTGGGGAGGAGTTAACATAAAAATTGTAAATTGTTTGGACTTTCAGAAATCTAACTTTCAGAACTCCTTATTAGGAAAGGAAAGACTGCTATAGAAAGATGATCAAGTGCATTGTTCATTTTAACCCCATCCAGAAAAATTAAGCTTTTATGTTTGAATAAAACATAAACTGCCCTGGCTGGTGTAGTAGCTCAGTGGATTGAGCGCGGGCCTGCGAAGCAAAGGATCGCGGTTCGATTCCCAGTCAGGGCACATGCCTGGGTTGCAGGCCAGTTCCCAGCAGGGGACACACAAGAGGCAACCATACATTGATGATATTTCTCTCCCTAACTGTTTCCCTCTAAAGATAAATAAAATCTTAAAAAAAAAAAAACACAAAACAAAACATAAACTTACAGCTTTGCTGTAAGCTTAATAAGGTTACCATACCACTTAAAAATCGTTAGTTTTCACACTAACCATTGTTGTATGTCTTACCTGAATGTTTCAAAAGCATTGTTTTCAAAGCATTTGAAATCACCAAAAACATTTTAATTGCATAACTCAAATTTATTAGCCCTGGTATTATTTTTCTGGAGTGCTAAGAGACTGAGAATGTGACATTTGAAGCAAAAAGGTATTTTTTCCTCAAGTTTTCTTTTTTTTCTTACGGTTTTATTTATTTGTCTTTAGAGGGGAAGGGAAGGAGAGAGGGAGAGAAACATCTGTGTATGGTTGCCTCTCATGCGTCGCCTACTGGGAACTGGCCTGCACCCCAGGCGTGTGCCCTGGTTAGGAATTGAACTGCGGTTGTTTGGTTCTCACACCGTGCTCAATCCACTGAGCTACACCAGCCAGGGCTCAAGTTTTCTTTATATTTCAAAATCTAGTTAGCAAGCATTATGCTGAATAAAAGTTAATTTCCATTCTTAAAGAGCATGTTCATTTCTAGCCTGACTCCCCCCACACCCCGGAAAGAGGGGCTTATGTGTTATTTCTTAAACCCAGATATTGCTGCAATAAACAGTTATTGGGGGTGGTCACATTGATGTAAAATATGCATTTTTGAAAACCTCAGAAATTCATAACTTCCATGATTCAAGACACATTCTCATGAACATGTGCGAAGTGTGTGTGTGGGGTGCTAGGGGGATGCTTACAACTCACCAGTCCCTCCAGTTCTGAGATTACATGACTTTTTGGACTTTTTCTTAATTTCGGAGACTTGCACTTCTTCAATTTTGCGTATAGAGTGAGACAACATTTATGGCACCATTTGCCCTGGCCAGCTGGCTCTGTTGGTTGGAGCGTTGTCCCATACACTAGAAGGTTGCGGGTTTGATTCCCAGTCTCAGGGCACATACCTGGGTTGTGGGTTTGTGCCCCGGTCGGGGTGTATGGGAGGCAACTGATGGATGTTTTTCTCCCACATCTATGTTTCTATTTCTCCAAAATCAGTAAAAACATATCCTTGGGTGAGGATTAAAATATGTTTTATGGCACCATTTCAAATTTCTATAATTGCACTTTGCATAAAATATGAGTGCATTAATTATAATGTAGAGAGTGCCTGAGTTCGAGTTCCAGAGCCACTGTGCCTGAGTTCAATCTGTTTGTTCACTTACTAGCGATGGAAGCTTGGGTCAGTTGCTTAACCCCTATGCTTCAGTTTTATCATCTGTAAAATAGGGATAACAATGGGAACCTCATATGGCTGTAGTGAGGATTAAATGAGTTAATGTGTGAAAGCACATAGCCCTGGCTAGTGTGGCTCAGTGAATTTAGCGCCAGCCTGCAAACCAAAAAGTCACAGGTTCAATTCACAGTCAGGACACATGCCCGGGTTGTAGGCCAGGTTCCCAGTAGCGGGTGTGTGAGCGGCAACCAGCCAGTGTTTATCACCCTCTCTTTCTCCTTCCCTTCCCCGTTCTTTAAAAGTAAATAAGGTGTGGCTCAGTGGATTGAGTGCCAGCCTGCGAACCAAAGGGTCACCAGTTCGATTCCCAGTCAGGACACATGCGTGGATTGTAGGCCAGTCCCCCAGTTGGGGCATGCAAAGGGCAACCACACATTGATCTTTCTCTTTCTCTTTCTCCCTCCCTTCCCCTCTCTTTAGGAATAAATAAAGTCTTTAAAAATAATAAATAAATAAAAGTAAATAAATAAAACCATTAAAAAGGAAAAAAGCATCTAGTAGATAAATAAATGGGAGATGTTAATGGTGGTAATAGTAGTATTATTACAGCTGGACAAATATGTATGCATCTTTCTTGAGAATGCATTCCTGGAGACAAAGTTTCCAGATTAGAGGATTTTCACCATTCATTTAACAACCATTGAACACCTACCAGGCATCGAGCTAAGTGTTAGAACACAGAAATAAGCTAAATGTAACACAGTCTTTGCCTTTGGGCATTATAGAGACTAATAGGGAAGATAGGCAATTAGTTAATTACAAGTAAATAAAATGATACATTGTAAAGGATTCTATGGGAGAAAGTTACATAGAGCTAGTAGAGTTTTTAAAAGGGGGAACTGATCTACTTTGGGAGGGTTGAGAGAGTTTTCCTGAGAAAGTAACTTCCGAATTTGGATCTGAAAGGTGTTAGTAGTTAACTGGGTAAAATTGGAGTGGGAAAGTAGGTAGACACTGTCTAGATAGAGGAAGCAGAATGTGCAAAAGGCCTGTGGTAAGGGGTTATGACACATTTAAGAAGAGACCTAATATGGCTAGACAGTAGAGATAAGGATTGAGCACATTAAAGATTTTATTTTCTTATTCTAAGCACAATGCCACATCATTGATGAATTTCAAACAAGGAAGTGATCTTACTTCATTTTCCTAAATGTATGATCTATTGCATTTCTCAAAGATGATTTTTGCACTCTGACTAAAGATGGTTGTAGTATTTACCAAAGTGATGGGGATAGAGATGAAGAGACTCGAATTTTGGTGATCGTTTGGGAGGGGGAGTCTGAGGGAGAAATAATCTAGGAAGAGGGTGATGCTAACGGACCATATTTAGGCTAAGAATATAGAAGATCACGGATGTGCTGTTTAACAGAATGAGTTTAAGATGCCTTTAAAGCATCTTGGAGGAATACTGAACAGACAACTGTGTGGCGGTCAGAGGAAGGGTCTGGACATTTGAAATTTGGATGAACTCCCTGAAGTGCCTCCAAAAGCCATACCGGTTTACCTACTTATAAGAAATAAATGGGAGAATCGGAATCTCCCAGGTCCACCTCCAGGCACTGATTCAGAAGTGATGAAAGCGTGGAATCTGGATTTTTTTTAAAGATTTTATTTATTTGTCTTTAGAGGGGAAGGGAAGGAGAGAGGGAGAGAAATATCAATATATGGTTGCCTCTCGTGCATCCTCTGCTGGGAACTGGCCTGCAACCCAGGCATGTGCCCTGACTGGGAATCGAATCACGATATTTTGGTTCGAAAGCCTGTGCTCAATCCAGTGAGCTACACTAGCCAGGGCTGGATTTTTTTTTTAAGGTTTCCAGGTGATTTTATCAGCAATGTTTGGGGACCATTGCTCTGTGATAATCATGAAGGCCATTGGGAAGAGCTAAATATATCTCTTTAAGAGAGGATGTAAAAAAAAAAAGGAACAGATGGGTGAGATGTGAATGAAAGAGGCATAGCGTTTTGAATTTAATTTCCAAAGTTTGTCTCTGTGGCGGTTGATCCATTTTTTTTCTTAACCTTGTGCTTATATCAGGATTTTTGATGACCTTCACCTTCTGGTTCTTTTGTTTTGCTTTTTCAAATCACTGTCTCTGGTTTTGAAAACTTAATTGTGCTTTTAAAAGTACAACACATCTTGTTTGGCCCTGATCAGAACCTGTGTGTGTGTGTGTGTGTGTGTTCCCCAAAAAGAGACTGGAAATTAAATTAATAAGGGCTTCTATTTGTTGAGTGCTTACTGTTACACAGCTTAAATATGAAGGGACTTGCTGAAGGTATGCGGCATGTTTACCCAGCAGGTCCTTAATTGCTATCCCAGATGTCCCCCGTTGATTACCAGGCTCTCTCTTTGGTATGGTCCTTGAAGGGAGGACTCCGTGAGCCAGACAGCGACCTCACGCGGAGCTTTGAGTCTGCCAGAGTGCTGTGGAGAGCAGCACAGGTCGGGTTGCTCTGTGGGGATTTTAAGGGAGGACCCACCTCCCAAGGGTAAGGAGGAACCTGGGTAATGGAGCTTTTTTCCAAAGATATTCAGAGACGCAAAACTTAACTCCCGTAGGAAGAACTGCTTTCTGAATAACAGGGTTTACTATATAATTTTTTTCTAGAAAATGTTTCTACATTTTCAAGTGTTCCTGTCACTACACTCTCATACACTCTTCCCTTCTAGTCAGAATGCCTAAAAATCAGTAAGGAAACTGGCTAAGATTGATCACCAAAGGGACATTTGTCCCCAGAGAGACGGGTGGTTGTATTTTCCCAGAACACCCAGTAAGGACACATACGGGAGCTGTATTATCTCCATGTCAGGGCTGGGAAGACAAGCTCCTGACCTTCAAGAGTGTTCCCTTGGGAATTTGGAAATGTCTAGGCAATTCCAACCTAAAAGCAGGTTTGGAATGCGTTCTCAGCCCAGCATCCATCAGTTCTTACAAGTCAATTTAGAAGCTTTCTTTTTGCAACAGCTCTGGTACACCAGGGACTTGACTCTTCTGGACCAAGTTTTATTACAGTGGCGCCAGTTCAGGATCTGAGGCCAGGCTTGGCAGGATGGGCTTTAGAGAGGAGCTTTGAGCACAGGCCAGGGACTGTTAAGTCCTGGGACAGTTCCACTGGATGGCTTTCTGTCCAGTGCAGATACACTGAGCTCTGGCTTTTTAAAATTAATTTTGCTAGAAGCAGTTTCAGGCTATTAACTCCCTTCCCTGACAATGTGCTAGGAAGTGTGCATTTTAGGCTCAGTGCTCAAAGCTATTAATTTATAGTGGCATAAATGCCTACCTTTTCAGCAGGTTCATTGACTTGGATTCAGAATCTCTATGGGAGAAACTGAATTGGAAGCAGTCACATGATGTTGTTTAAGGTCCCAGGTGGCTGTGGAAATACGAGTTACGTTTGGGTCTCTTTTCTCCACCCTTAAGATCTGAACTGTTGCCCCAGAAAAGTTTGACACCAGCCCATTCGTGCCTTTATGACTTGGCCGAGGTTTGTGGCCTTGTGGAGCTAGGCTGCAGTCAGCAACAGGAAATCAGCTTACTTCACTCACTGTGAGAAGGTGGGGTAGAGGGAAGATGAGTGATCATGAGGCCTGGTTTCAGGTCAATTTCATTTTGAAACCGATGATACAAGTCAGTGGTGCCAGGAAGCATATGGGAGGATGTTGTAATGATTTTGCCCCAGGGCTTACTGTTTACCAGTCTGTCTGACTTGCAGAGAACACTGCTCATACTTCTACAGTTGCCTCAGCAGGCTTTGGTGGGCAGGTCAGCTTGTCTGTGAGATCTTCATCCTCTGCCGTCCCCAGTAAACCACAGAACACCCCTACAAAACAGTTCTCTCCAAACCCTTTTATGTTCTTTGGTCCCAGGAGTCTCCTCCTCCCTTTGGGGCTTCATTTAATAGCTATAGCTAAGCCCTTACCCAGTTTGAGAGACGGTTTTTCAGTGGTGTAGGGGCAGGCCCAGACTTGGAGTTAGAAGCCAAGGTTAATTGTGAGTAGGCTAAAGGTACCTTTTATTACAGGCTTATTCTGGGCTAGACACAGTGCTCAGTGCTGTGTGAACATTATCCCATTTAATTTTCCCAATAAGCTTATGAGATAGGTATTATTATTCCCATTTTCCAGAGGAGGGAACAGCTTCCGTATGCTCAGACAATATGGATTTGAACCCAAGTCTTTCAGCCTCCAAATCCCATGTTCTTCATCACTTACCTGCCTTTAGGATTTGGAATGTGGTCCTTGGTTGTGGGCCCTCATATACTACCTATCTGAAGCCAATTCCTGAGGCACTTCAACCCCAAGCAGCCTTTGGTTTCCAGAGTTGTCAGAATGAGGGGAATGTAATATCCACTTTGCAGGTTACTTTTGGAGGATTTGGATAGGAAAACGCTTAGCTGGGTGTCTCAGGCTTTTAAAACTTGTTTCTGCCTGCCTGACTCCTGCCCCTTGGTTGTATTCTGCATCCAGCTGAATGTGGGTTTGAGCTGATGGGGCCAGGCCCTCTGGTGCAACTGCAGTATGTGGCCTGAGTGGGGAGGCATGTACACTTGGAGTGCATCGCTCCTGGCTTCTCGATTGTTGGCACTGTCCCCTCTGAGAATAGATGTGCTGCAGATACTTTGCTACAAGTGTGTGGAACCATGGAACAATGGAAATGTCCTGGCAAGTGGTAGTGAAGTGTGTTTACATTCCTGGGGTGCAGATTTGTAGATAGCAGAAAGAGAGTTTCTGGGTGCCTGGCAGCTTTTAGAGTTTAGGGGCTTCAGGCTTCTGAGTAATAAGGGGGTCAGTCCATTAGCCTCCTGCTGGGTAACCTGGTAGGGGAGGATTGAGGGTCTGTCATTAAGGGAAATTGCAGACAGATTCCAGCCCTCTTCTAGTTGAAGACCTCCCTTAGGAAGAGGGCTGTTTTAAGAGTGGAAAAAGTGACTCTTACTTTTTTTTAAATCAGTGCTCAAATAACTAATACATTCACTTGGGTCAAAATTCAGAAGGGTATATACTAAAAAGTCTCCGCCCTGTTCCCTAGCTGCTGGTTTCTTCACCCTTCTAGAAGTATTTCTCAAATACAATTTAAAAATACAAATGTTAGCATTTGGCAAAGGCTACATTGTTCTTTATCTTTTTTTTTTAAAGCCTATAGCACCTGGTATTCCCTGGCAGTCTCCCATCCAAGTACTAACCAGGCCCGACCCTGCTTAGCTTCTGAGATCAGACGAGATCGGGCGTGTTCAGGGTGGTATGGCCGTAGACTGTTCTTTATCGTTTTAAAAAAATATTTTATTTATTGACTTTTAGACAGAAGGGAAGGGAGGAAGAAAGAGAAACATCAGTGTGTGGTTGTCCCTCCCGGGTCCCCCACTGGGGACCTGGCCTGCAACCCAGGCATGTGCCCTGACTGGGAATCAACCAGCGACCCTTTGGTTCTCAGGCCGTCACTCAATCCACTGAGACACATCAGCCAGGGCTATATCTTTTTGAAAATTAACAATATTTCTTAAAGATCTTTCCATATCAAGACATGGGAGCTTGCTTGTTTTCTCTTATATACATGATACAATCACACAAAGTTAACCTCTTAGTGATGCACAGACAAGCAGTGCATTGTTGGTCCATTTGCTAAATAGCTAAGGAAAAGGATTGTGGCGGGCTGAGGGGTGCTTGGTGGAGGAGGGAAACCAGGGACATCTGTAAGTGTCAACAATAAAAAAACTTTTTTAAGTGATTGTAGACAGGAGGCAGTATCCTATAAAAATTTAAATGTAATAAAGTGTCGATACCGGTTCCCGGATGCACCCCTAGTACCTAGAAGAATGCTGAGCACATAGGAGACACAGAGTAGTTCTTAAATGAATGCTGTGTTGAAGAATCTGGCTTTAGAATCTGACCACCCTGGATTCCGATTCCACTCACTAGCTCTGTGACCTTGGGCAAGGCGTCTCACCTGTGCCCCAGTTTCCTCATGTGCTCTAAGAATTTGTAAAAGGTTCTGGGGCTTATAAATGTGTGTTTTGGGGTTCTGTCTTATTTGATATTCAAGATGGCTCTGTGAACTCTTAATTTCCATCTTCCAAAGGAGAAAACCTACAGTTGTAATAAATTAATTCAAGTTCTGCATTGACATATTGATGTTTCCAAATAATAGAATTTTGAAAGGCCTTTATGTGCGTCCTTAACACACCTTTAAGCAATGCTGAATCTCACCTAGTAAAACTAGGTATTCCCTCTAAATTTTTTTAAATTTTTATTTATCTATTTTTTAAAATTTTACTTATTTACTTCTAGAGAGAGGGAAAGGGAGAGAGAGAAACATTAATGTGCAAAAGAAACATTGATCGGTTGCTCCTTGCACATCCCCAACTGGGGACCTGATCCTCAACCCAGGTATGTGCTCTGACTGGAATTGAACCAGTGACCTCTAGGTTCACAAGCCAGTGCTCAATCCACTGAGCCACACCAGCCAGGGCTATTTTAAAATTACTATAAACATCATTTTGCATTGTCAGATCAATAATCCGTGGAGTTAGTTCTCACAGATTATTTAACTCTTGCCCTACTTTAAGATGATGTAATCTTTGCCATATGTCATTCCTGGTCCTCATAGCCCTAAAGGAAAGCAAGGTAACTCAGAAGATGAGACTACAAAGCTGGGTGTTGGAGGTAAAGGGCAGGGTCTCCCTGGGGCTCTTATGCCCCAGGGACCCTCTGGAGTCGAATCAGGCTTAGTCCCTCTTCCTCTCCTTCTCACTGGGCAGGTATGTCACAGCCAGTGACTCCTCAGTGGGAATGTCGTCAAGGAGGCAGGGCTGGTTCCTAAGCAGTCTTCTCTTTCTCTCGAGCACATTCCAGCCTTCCCACAAAGGATCCTGCTGGCACTTGGCTCTGGGGAACGGAAGGCAGCTCTGTGTGCTTTTCCCCCTTTAACCATTCCATTCACTAACCCCTCTCCCCAAATTATGGCCAACATGTTAACTTCTTTCATTCAGGTTAGTTTTGCTTGTTTTCGAACTTCATGTTAATGCAATAACGCATATGTCCTCTCTTGGATCTGGCTTCTGTTAGGCAACCATACGTTTGTAAGATTCATCTACGTAGTTGAATGTCCTTGTAGTTGATTCATTTCATTACGTGAATATACCATGATATTTCTATCCGTTGTACATTGATGACATTTGGACTATTTCCAGTAAACCACTCAGTGGTATTAAATACATTCACAGCATAGTGCAACCATTACCACTGTCCATCTCTAGAACTGTTTCATCATTCCGAACAGAAACTCTATATCCGTTAAACAGTAACTCCCCATTCCCCTCTCTCTCCAGCCTCTGGTAACTTATATTCTAGTTTCTCTATTAATTTGACTATCCTAAGTACTTCGTGGAAGTGGAACGGTACAGTATTTGACCTTTTGTGACTGGTTTGTTTCACTTAGAATAAGGTTTTTAAGGTTTATCCATATTGGAAGTTTATTCCTTCTAAAGGATGAATAATATTCCTTGTGTGTATAAACTACATTTTGTTTATCCACTGATCTCTTGATGGACAGTTAGGTGTGAGTGTCTGTTTGAGCACCAATTTTCCATTCTTTTGGGTATACACCTGGAGGTGAAATTGCTGGATCATATGATAGTTTCTAGGTTTACCTTTTGAGGAACCACCATTTCACATTCCTGGTGCATAAGGGTTCCAATTTCTTCACATCTTGTCAACACTTACTATTTTCCATTTGTTCGGTATCTTTTTTAGTAGTCATCCCAGTGGGTGTGAAGTGGTATCTCATTGTGACTTTCATTTGCACTTCCCTGGTGACTAATAGTATTAACATTTCATATGCTTATTCACCCTTTGTATGAATACTTACAAAGTAGATAGTCTTTGGAGAAGTGTCCTTTCAAGTTTTTTGCCTCCCTCCCCAATCCAGTTGGGTTGTTTTTGTTGTTGAGTTTTTAAGGAGTTCTGGATGTGAATCCTTTGGAGCTCTACTTTTTTATATTACACTGTTTTAATACTTTATTACATTCACATAACTAATCTGTTACCCTTATACTAAGGAAGGATATTTTTAAAACAATCATCACTGTAATCATTATTTGAGACTAAAGCACAATTTTTCAAAACAGGACAGGTGGAAATCCTCACCCCGACATTTCCAGGGCACAGCACTGTCCCTGTGGTCCTGGCTGTGCCGCAGCCTAGTCAAATGGTGAGCGCAGGTGTCTGGGCCAGCACAAAGGGAGCCGCTGGGCAAGAGCACGGTGCTGATGCGCCCAGGTGTGGCCTCTGGCAGGTTCCCTGATTTCATGTTTTGGCCACAAGGAAGGGTGAGTGAGAACTAGAGTTCTCTCTAGTGTGTGCTTTGAGGTCATGCTGACCTGGCTTCTGACCCTCAGTTTTCTCATCTTTGAAAAGGGCCAACACCTACCTTGGCAGGGTAGTTGTAAGAATAAAATAGGCCCCATCTCTGGCTTGGTGAATGGTAGTTATTAACTCAGAGTGCTTGCTTCAAAGGTGGCAAGCAAAGGGATTCAGAAGGAATGTGACAACTGAAACAGCCAGAGGTGGTCCTGTGTGAGCGATGGTGCAGCAGGGTGCATGTTGCATGTTGCATGTAGGTAGACTTGTGGCTTTTACAAATGCTGAAAACCTTCTGTCCCCAGCTGTGACCTTGGGCCACCCCTAGCCTCATGAGGCCATTGGGGACTAATGTCACTCAGTGTCTGTGAACTTGGTGTTCTGGCCTCGTGAACAAAGAAAGGGGTTTGGCGCACAGAGTGGTCTTCCCTCTAGAGACCGAACTTGGAAGCCCCGTCGGAAACTTGCATTTGGTGACACGGCTACTCAGAGGAAGTCAGCCAGGTCTCCTCCTGACGGGGCCTGGAGCAGTCCTTGATCCAGTCAGGGTGCTGTTGTCAGGTCTTCTTTCCCTGGGGTAGCTTCCGGAAGCCCCCACTTCTCAATACTATCTTTCTCCTTTCCCCACAGTAGCTTTTGTGGGATGCCCGGGACAAGAGTCGGCCCTGCTTAGCACTGACAATGACTTCGCTGCACTGAATGACAGAACAGTCCAGGTAAAACACCATGTCCACCTGCAGGACAAAAGAAAGATGTTCTTTGTGCGTGCCCAGATTGCCGCTGTGAGCCACTTTATCCCGTCAGAGAAGGGAGCCCTCAGTGGCCCAGAGCGGTGGATGTGGGTCCTGACCTAAGCAGTGTAGTGCTTGCAGCTGCCCAGTAGGGGCAGCAGAGCAATGGCTCAATGCCCTTGTCTCTTGGATTCTTTCTCCCATGGCCCTTTCCTTTCCCATATCATCTGTGTTCCAACACAGAACTGCCAATCCCATGAGCCTCTGGAAGGAGGCACTTGGCCACACATTGTTTCTCTCTTTTTTTTTAATTGTAAAATCTATCCCCCCTGCCCACAGCAATTGCTTTTTTAATTTTTATTTTTTTTATTTGAGAGAGAGAGACATCGGTTTGTTGTTCACTTATTTATGCATTCATTGGTTGATTCTTATTCATGCCTTGGCCAGGGATGGAACCTGCAACCATGGCTGTTAGGACAACGCTCTAACCAACTGAGCTACTGGCCAGGGTATATTGTTTCTTTTCTTTTATTTTTTTGAATAGCTGATATATAAACTGTTTGAAAATTTAAAAGTAAATATTTAAAATTATAATGAATAACCTCCCTTTATTTTTCTCCATCTGCCTAATTTCCACCCCTCCAAGAGAAGACACAGATAACCACTGTTACCAGTTTCTTTCCTTCAGGAGTTGAATTACATATGTTATCTATATAGTTGTATTTTACGTGTTATATATTTTATATATATACAGATATAAAAATAGGCTTTTACCTCCTCTTGTGTAAAAGCTAATGTACTATTAAGCTTCTTTTTGCACTTAAATATATATGTTAGTACTGCCTGGAAATATATATGTTAGTACTGCCTGGCCCCTTCCCACAGAAAACTACGATTATTAGTGCTGAATTCCCCTAGACTTTGTCTTTGTATAAGTAAATGTGAATATATGGTCTTATTTTCCTACCTTTTTACACAAAAGATGGAACAGTGCCTGACATCTATTAAGCACTATGTGTTTGTTAATTAAAGTGCTAAACTATTTGTAGAAACTGTTCTGTACCGTGTTCTTCGCACTCAGCAGTGTGTATCAAAGGTCTTTCCATGTCAGCACACAGAAAGCTTCCCTAGCCCTCATCTTTAGAGCTGCGTAGTATTCCACTAGGTGTATGTGCCATAAAATATTTCAGTGGTCCTCCTCCGTCAGTGGGCATGTAGATTGTTTCAAGTTTTGTTCTGCAATAGACCCATCTAGGTCTCTCACCTCACCTTTAACTCCTGCGGGTGAGGTGTCGATTGTGTGCCAGCTGCCTGCGTATCTGGTGAAGGGGTCTTCTCTCCTGACAGGGAAGGGAGGCACTGAAGAGCTCCCCACCCAGACGTATCTTACGAAGACACAAGAGAGAGTGGGTGGTCCCGCCCATATCGGTCTCCGAGAATGGCAAAGGTCCCTTCCCGCAGAAGCTGAATCAGGTACTGGGCCCGCGGAGCAGAGCCTCCCTCATGGGAGCGCTTTCTGGTGAGGCTGAGCCTCTCCACCCCTCCCCACGTAGTGTTCTTGGCTGCAGTCACCAGATGCTTGTCACTGTTTCAGCTGCTGTTTTTTTTCCTTTGGCTTCCAGCTCAAATCTAGTAAGGACAGAGGCACCAAGATTTTCTACAGCATCACGGGGCCTGGGGCAGACAGCCCCCCTGAGGGTGTCTTCTCCATAGAGAAGGAAACAGGCTGGTTGTTACTGAATAAGCCATTGGACCGGGAGAAGATTGCTAAATATGAGGTAAGCGACCTGTTAGCCTGTGATGAGAAGCAGGGACCCAGGGCCTTGTGGGAAAGGTAGCGCCCGGCTGACCCCAGACCTGCGTACCCACAGCTCCTTGGCCACGCCGTGTCAGAGAACGGTGCCTCAGTGGAAGAGCCCATGAACATCTCCATCATCGTGACAGACCAGAATGACCACAAGCCCAAGTTCACCCAGGATGTCTTCAGAGGGAGCGTCTTGGAGGGGGTACTGCCTGGTAAGAGGACTGGAGAGGGGACACCTTTAAAGGTCTGCTGGGCCCAGACGTGGCCTTGGGTCACCTTATGGTACCATCTGGAGATCAGCCCAGACCCTTTCGGGCTGGAAGAACCCTCCACACCTGCCTTCCCTGACTGTGCGACAGGTCACCTGGGGTCCGTATGCTTAAGGATCTCCCAGGGGCCCCAGAGGATCAGCCAGGTTTAGGAACCACTAGTTTTGGAGCTGCAAACACCTAGGTTTGAATCTTGATTTTTGCCTCTTCACCTGCTCAGACGCTGGGCAAGTTCTTGATCTCTGAGCCTCACTCCTCACATCTGAAAATGGCAGTAATACCAACCTTAAAAAATTGTGAAGACTGGAAATAACACACACCTCTTAAGTAACGCAGAGCACCTGACACAAGGTTCTTCGGTAATTGGCAGCCACAGGAAAGCAGCAGGGGCTGGGGGTGTTGGGACATGGTTTAGGCTGCACGGAAAATAAATTCCCGGGGCCGGAGGAGAGGGTGGGAGAGGCCTGCGGGAAGTCGGGAGAACAGCTGCGTGTTCGTGCTCTCAGAGGTGGGTGCTGCTGGGAAGGGCACGCCTCCCTTCTCTCTGAGCTGCGGACAGTACGTACGGAGGGCTGTCAGCTGGTCGGACTGCCGATGACAGACTCCCAAAAGAAAAACGGTGCCTTAAATAAGATAGATGGAAGCTCTTCCCCCTCACCCCTCTTATATTTAGGAAGTTTAGGGGCGGTCAGTTCAGAACGGAATAGTGTTTTCAAGTATTGGAGACCTAGACTCCTTCTAGCCCATCGCTCTGCTGTGTTGGCAGGGTTCCCAGCATTACCTCATGGTTGCTGCTGGAGCTCCAGCCATTACATCTGGGAAGCGGGAAAGAGTGGGGAGAATAAGCCCCGTACTCAGAGAAACACTTCTCCCAGAGTGGCGTATCCCATTCGTCGGAATTTAGTGTTGTGGTCACAGCTAGCTGCAAGAAAGGGTGGGAAATAGTCTGTGTTCCAGGTGAGCCTGTGCCCAGTGTAAAGTGATTATGAGGATCGCGTCTCTAAGAAAGGGGGGGGATGGGAAATGGGTGCCAATTAGCAATCTCTGTCACGAAGTGGAACGTGGGTCCAAGCCGCTGAGCGGGATGGAGTCTCTTCCAGCTGAGAAGTGGGCAAGGCTGCAAGTGGAGCTGGAAGGGCAGGGGGCTCACTCATCCCATCTCCCTTCCAGGCACTTCCGTGATGCAGGTGACAGCCACGGATGAGGACGATGCCGTCCACACCTACAATGGGGTGGTTGCTTACTCCATTCATAGCCAAGAGCCGAAGGACCCTCATGACCTCATGTTCACCGTCCACCGGAGCACAGGCACCATTAGCGTCATCTCCAGCGGCCTGGACCGGGAGGTGAGTGCCCCTCAGGGAGAGTGCTCTCTGCCCAGGCTTGTCTAGGCTAGACCCCGACACCCTCAGCAGAGCCTCTGTTCCTGCCCCAAAGCCCAAGGCAGAGCAGTGGGGACTCAGGTCAGCGGGCAGCGGCTGCCGCTGTGTTCCTACGTTGGTGTCCCTCAGCTCCCTGGGGCCAGTGGCATACTGCCAAACAATCTTGTTAAGGCTGAGGAGGCAGCTATAAAATGCAGACGTTTGATATTTTCTGGAGGTTTTCTCATTTCCTCTCGGAACGGCTCACTTAACATGCACACGGCCCAGATTTGTCCCCTGTGTGCCACAAAGTAGAATTAGCTCCGTGGATATCGGAGTTGCCTCCTGTTTCCTAGTTAATACCTTTGACCAAATTCCTGCTCCAAGCTCCCATTCTGCATCTGCCCACGGTCGGGGGGCAGTGCCCAGGCTTCACCCTCCGACAGCCCAAGAATGTTGTTTGGATGGCAGTGTCCCTCCCTTTCAGCCTTTGCGTCTGTTCTGTGGGGTGGTGGGTGAGTGGCGGGTCGAGGAGTCAGGAGAACACTGTGCGAAGGAGAAGCGTTCCCCTCCCTCTGCATTCTCCCAAGGCTGACCTCTCAGTGGCCCTCCGCTCTCCTTTTCTCCACAGAGAGTCCCTAAGTACACGCTGACCGTCCAGGCTACAGACATGGACGGGAACGGCTCCACCACCACGGCAGTGGCCACGGTGGAAATCCTCGATGCCAATGACAATGCTCCCACGTTCGATCCCCAGAAGGTAACACCCCTTCCTGCCTTCTTCCCTCATCGGGCAATGGAGGACTGGGGTTTTCCTTTCTAATGAAACTCCAGAACCAGCCCAGGTTGTCTCAAGTTCCACCTCCAGTACTGACTAGCTCTGTGACCTTAGGCAAACCACCGAACCCCTCTGCACCCCAATTCTAATCCGCGAAGTGGGGATAATGATAATACCTGCTGCATTATCCTGACTGAGTTTTAAATGAAATAATCTCTGTAACGTAACCCCTGGTGCATAATAAGTGCTGGAAGATGGAAAATCTGTGACGATGATGAAAGTTCTAATTCACGTTGTACCTGTACCTGCCCACCTTTCCCCAGCGAAGGCTTGTACACTCCCAGGGACAGAGCGCGGCGCCAGTCAAGATGATACCTCACCCTTTCTATCTTGAGCAACTCTGGCTGCCGAACATTATTTAAGGCTGATTGAAAAATGTTCTGAGCAGCTGATTTCCCAATCTTGGCCATCTGTTCCAGAACTTTGAAAAACATTCCTGGTCAGAGCCCCAGAGAGATCGGGCACTGAGCCCTTCTTGCTGCCTTCCTTACACCTTTCTGATCTCAGATAACTAGGTGGTTACACATGGTGGGGGTCGGGCACCCAGACCAGTGGGATTCCTAGAGCATCAGGCCCTTGGGTGTGGGGACAGGAGGCCCAGGATTGTTGTGGTCGGTCCCAGCAGCTGTAAGGCGACTCTGGGGGTATTCGGCATCTCGGCGTGCCCTGAAGCCCTGGCGAGGGGGTTGGGTGGTCATGGAGAGGGTGAGAGGCCCGAGGCTGTGCTGGGTGGAAGACTCACGGCTCGGGAAGAATGGGACAGCCTCGCAGTGTGGCCAGGCTCTCCGCTCTAACTGTGCTGTGCTTCCCACCGACAGTACGAGGCCCGTGTGCCTGAGAACGCGGTGGGCCATGAGGTTCAGAGACTGACAGTGACTGATCTGGACGTCCCCAACTCACCAGCATGGCGTGCCACCTACCGCATCTTGGAAGGTGACGATGGGGACCATTTTACCATCACCACCCACCCTGAGAGCAACCAGGGTATCCTGACAACCAAGAAGGTGAATCGGTTTGGGTTTTAGACTAGGGCCACAGCTGGGGCAGTCAGGTCTGCAGCCTCCAGGACAAGGAGGTAACCCCTGTCTTGGGACACACACCTTGGGCCACTTGCCAGAGTGGGTCAGGCCAGTGGCTTCCAACACTGTCTCATCCCCTTTGTGTTGCGAATTCCTTCTTTTATGCTGAATCTTACCCTGGGACCCAGTTCCTAAAACAGGTAGGAGCTACAAATCTGATTGTAGCCAATCAGCAGAGCCCCTCATCTTGGTCCCCAGTGTCCGCTGGCTGCCCTCACTTATTCTTACCACACAGAGAGGGCCTCTGTGTTATGGGAATTCTTGCTGATTTTGCATTTAATCCATAGCTAGATGTTTGGACAAGAAAATGTTCTAAAGTACTTAGTAGCTAGGCATACCCTTGCCTCTCAAAAAGTTCTGGAATAAAATTGGTGCTTTAGGAGAATGGGACTGATCTTCCTTTGATTTCTTTCGTATCTCTATAGAATCATCCAAATGTAAGTGAACACTGTGTCGCTGAGGTGGCTCACACCACACGTGGTATTGTTGTTTTCTTTCCAGAACAACAAATAAACAACTCTTGGGAAAGGCCTGAACAGATCAAATTACCGTTTCCCCTTAGAAGTTCCATTCCTAGAAAATTCAGTGTATATCGAAACCACACCAAAAGCAGTTTCGTATGTAACACATATTCTAGATTGCAATTATAAACAGATCTTTCACATCCATTAATACGCAAATGTCCAAGGGGATGTTGACAAGTCACATGGGACATGGGACAGTTCTTTGTATCCCTGCCCCAGCGTCTAAATGCCAGTGGCAGCCCCAATCATTACTAGAAATGCCTCCGTAAGTTTCTACTGCACCCACTAGGGGGCGTCACTATGCCCATCGGGAACCAGTTCTGAGGCTTACCAGTCTCTTGCCTTTGGGGTGATCTGAGAGGCCCCACTGGATGTCCACTCAGAAAATGCAGGTGGGCTGTGGCATAGGGAAGGGGCAGTGTTGTGGCTGCTGAGATTCTCAGGCCCCTCGCTGTGGGCCCTTCCTTCTCACATCACAGCTCTGCCTGGGGCTCCTCAGAGAATGGCAGCTCAGGTCCCCCTTCTCTCCCAGGGCTTGGATTTTGAGGCCAAAAACCAGCACACTCTGTACATTGAAGTGACCAACGAGGCTCGCTTTGTAGTGAAGCTCCCAACCTCCACGGCCACCGTGCTGGTCCACGTGGAGGATGTGAATGAGGCACCCATGTTCGTCCCACCCTCCAAAGTCGTGACAGCGCAGGAGAATATCTCAGTTGGGGCGCCTGTCTGCACCTACACTGCGCAGGACCCCGACAGGGGGAGTCAGAAGATCAGGTACGCAGGCGTGGGGTCGGGGGCCCTGGTACTCCTGGGTGGGTTGCTTACTGTAATTGCCGCAACGATTGTTAAATATTTTGAGCACCTCCCCTGCCTCCCCTTCCAGCCCTCCCCAAGGCTGAAGACTCTGGGCAGGGGTCCAGGGCAGGTGTCCTGCTCCTTCTCACATAGCCTTGCTGCCATCCCTAGCCCACCCCACCCCACCCCTGCTGCTCAGGCTTCACTTAGGGGCAAGGTGCATTTTCCACATGATCCTGCTTAGGAGTCCTGCATCACCAAGGCACCGTCTGCTGGTTGGCATGAGGAAGCTTGGAACAGTGACACCAGAATTCTGAGTGTCCTGTGTGTGACTCCTCTTAACTCTTCCACTCTAGCTACCACATCCTGAGAGACCCGGCCGGGTGGCTAGCGATGGACCCAGACAGTGGGCAGGTCACTGCCGCGGGGGTCTTGGACCGAGAGGATGAGCGGTTTGTGAGGAATGACATCTACGAAGTTGTGGTCTTGGCCACGGACGATGGTGAGAGCTGCCTCCCAGCCCCTCCTCATGGGCCCCTTTGGCTCCCAGGTCGTGTAGCCCAGCATGTCCCCTTCACAGGCACAGGGTGGTGTGTGTGTGGAGGGGGTTGTTAGCAGTCCGGTCTGGAGGGCCAAAGGGGTCTTTCAGAGGAGTCTGTTTTTTTAATTTATATTTGATTTTGAGAGTGTGTTTATTGAAGCTGGGGCCAGTGAGACAAGGAAGGGCTTAGGACAGAAGAAGCAACAGGGAAGCCTAGGCAGGGCTGCCATCAGTTCACGGGACAGTCGGAGAAAAGGGGGCCTTGGGGACGGGTTCAGGGGGTCAGCCTGGGACGACCTGCCACTGCCCATTGCTCCCCTGGTTGCAAGTCTCATGGGGTCCCTTAGAGTCTAGGAGACACACAGCGGGGGTTGAGGGGGGTGGGTGTGGGCGTGCTCCTGGGAGGGAGAGTGTGCCCACAGAGGAGTCTTAAAGACTGGTCCAGAATGGCTGGCCGTGGTTCAGATTTTCCTAAAACCTGAGTTAGGAGATATCCTGAATTGGCCTGTCCATTTCCCCTTTGTTAGTCGAAAGGGGCTGCCTAGAAGTGCTGTGCTTGGCTAGTGATGCCACACTGTGGCAGGGTCGAGGGTTTCGATGTGACTGCCATGTCTGCTTGACACTCAGTGAGTGAATCAAGGCCCGGAGGCGGGTGAGAAGTCACCACAGAGCTGTGAAGGGAAGCCACCCTGAAGCTGATGGGCAAACACTGCGTTAGCCCTAAGGTGGCCAGTGGGTTTCTCTTCGTAATAGATTGGTAGTGGCTGTCTGGATGAGGCGGCTGCAGTTCTGTGCTCTGATCCACTAGTGATGTCTGCTGTAGACACAAAATTAGAATGCTGGCATGATTGCCTTACATTCACCATCACTGGTTTGATCTGCAGTGAAGCAAGTGTGTGGAGGGTCTTGAGAGGTTGCAGCTGGTCAGTAAACAGGACCCTCCCTGAGGCTGATTGGGTAGGTCATAGGGGAGCTTAACATTGATTCATCAACCCAACCCAAGGGCAGATACTGAAAAAGGATCATGTGTCATTACAAACAGGGAGCCCTCCCGCCACTGGCACGGGGACCCTTCTGCTAACACTTATGGATGTCAACGACCACGGCCCTGTCCCTGAGCCCCGTCAGATCACCGTCTGCAACCAGAGCCCTGTGCCCCAAGTGCTGAACATCACGGACAAGGACCTGTCCCCCCATACCTCCCCTTTCCAGGCCCAGCTCACACACAACTCGGACCTCTATTGGATGGCAGAAGTCAGTGAGAAAGGTAACTGCGTGCGTGGTGGCAGCCAGTGGGTGCCGGCTCTGTGGGGTGGGGGTTGGCCTTGTACCAAGACCTTACACACGTGCCCGGCTCAGCATCCTGTGGCTCACAGAGGCAATGGTCTCCTCAGGAACATCAATCCAACGCTAATTACCATCCCAGTATAAGCCTTTGGGATTCCACAGGAGCACTTAAAGACCATTGTAGCCCAACTGCCTTCCGCACAGATGGAAAAACAGGCCCAGACAGAGAGAGGGCGTGACTTCCTCCGTATCACAGGAGTCAGGACCCCGACACTGTGATGATAGCTGACGTGCACCAAGCGTGCTTGCTCTGTGCTAGACACGCCACCAGATGCTTTACGTAGATGAAGCCTTTTTTATCCTCGCAACAATCCCCTGAAGAAGGTACTATTACCATATACACCTGTGTGCACACCCACTTCACAGATGAGGAGATCAAGGCTTATAGAGGTTTAAATATCTTGCCAGAGGCTCTGTGGCTAGAAAACAGTGACACCAGGATTTGAATCCAGGCAGTCTGGTTTACTGTAATAGTCTGCTGCCTACTGTTTGTTGAACCCTGGCTATATGCAGCATGCTTTTTTTTGTTCTTATTTAATATTTCTAGCACCTGTGCAGTCAGTATTTGTTATCCCTAGTTATAAAGGAGAGAGGTTAAAAAGCATGCCCAAGGGCACATAGTGGGTGAGCACTAGAGATTGAAGCTGGAGTCCCTGACCCCACCATCCCTGCTCCCATCCACCTCTGTCCTTTCTGATACCCCTGGAGCTCCTCCAGCTTTCTGTAGCTTTTCATTTGTCACAGGCCCAGAGAAGGGTCTTACTGCTGGCATCAATGGGGAAGGCCCTCCCCAGGGCACATGAGAAAGGCGGATCCAGCCCTAACTGCCAATGAGGCCCCTGGAGAAACGTTGCATCATTCTCTGTAAATGTTCCTCTCGTCTTCCTCTTGGGGCCAAGGTCACCTGGGAGGGAAATGGGGAACCAGTACATTCAGGTTCTGCCCCAGAGAAGCCAGATGCCCAGGGTCTGGGATTGCTGCTGAGCACAGCACAGAAAGATCTTCCCAGTCTGCTTCAGACACTCCCATTGGCTCTTTGTTTTTTTCTTTCCTCCTACAAAATGGTTTTTTGGGGGGAACAACAAAGAGTCACAATTTTGAACATGTGGTCTCAGGGCGAACCACACAAGTCCCCCCAGTTGGTGCATTTTCGTGACCTGTGTGATTTGGGTGTGTATAGCCAGCACCTGTCCTCTGGGGAGCCCACGTTGGTCTCCTGTCACCCCCTTGTGGCCTACAAGTCATTTTTTCCTCCCTGACCATGCTGTTGAGAGAGCGTGGACTCTGGAGCCAGTTGGCCTTGGTCCCGGACCTGACCCTTCCGTTTGCTAGCTTTGAGGGTGTGGGCAGGTTACTGAGCCCCACCGTTCCTCTGCGGGATGGTCCCAATAGTGGCACCTGCTCCCACCGTTACTGGGAAGATGAAGCGACTTCGTGAGAAGTATCTGGTGCGATGTGTCAGCATGTGGTGGACGCACACGGTCGTTTCCACCGCCGTGATTTCCCAGCGACAGTCAGAACTGGCTCTGCCTGGGGTGAGCACTGTGGCCAAAGCCCAGGGGTGCCGGCCCCTGAAGATAGTATCGATACCTGGTTCTTGGTTTGACTTTAGTTTCTTGACCCAATCTTGTCCCCTTTGTTAGGGGAATTAATTCGAACTCTGCCCGGCGTGACCTCAGGCTGGTTACTTGGCCACGCTGAGCTTCAGTTCCCACATTGGTAGAGTGCAGGGGACAGGACCTGCCTTCACGTCGTGGTGCGGGTGAGCGTAGAGCGTGGTTCATAGGAAGGGTCAGCTTAGTCACCGCTGCCCCTGGCACCACCACCGTCAGCATCCACTGAGAAATCGGCCCTCTGGTTTCTGGGGACAGGATGGTGATGGGGATGTTTTGGTGAAATACCCGACATTGGCCCCTCTAGAAGGCGGTCCAGACACTCAGCCTGCAGAACTCTGCCCGCCACTGCCGAGTGGGGACGGGGCGAGTTCTCCGTTCTGGCCCTTTTCACTGCGAAGGGGCCCGAGAGGTTAATGGTTCTGAGAAATTACTGGCTGTGCGTGATAACTTTTTTAAAACTTCATATTTTAAAAATACTGTGATTATTGTATTGGTTTTTTTTTTAACGATGTTATTTTTTGGTTCAGATAATCCTTACCACAATAGTGAATTTGGCTTTGGCCAAACATCAATTTTTAACACTTGGGATGAGTGTGCTTTGGGGATTTTTCTCCCATCACCCAGATGTAGAGGCTGTCCCCTCAAGTCCCCATCAGGATCCGTTTGTAGTTTCCCAAGATGAACGTGTTATCTGTCCACCAGGAGACACAGTGGTCTTGTCACTGAAGAAGTTCCTGAAACAAGACATATACGATGTGCACCTGTCTCTGTCGGACCGTGGCAACAAGGAACAGCCGGCAGTGATCAGGGCCACCGTGTGCGACTGCCATGGCCACGTGGAGACCTGCCCCGAACGCTGGAAAGGGGGTTTCCTCCTCCCCATCCTGGGGGCCATCCTGGCTCTGCTGTGTGAGTACCCATGCCCTCCCCGTCGAAGAGTGGGGTAGTTGGAAGACCTGATTCCACCCCAAACTTACGGGACAAAGGGGCCACCAGCATTGCCCATCTCTTCCTTAAACTCTTAATTCCAGGAGTGTCAATCAATGAGCAGATATTTATGGGGCTTCTGCAATGTGCCGGGCTTTGGGGATTCAGTGGTGAGAAAATGGACCTCTGCCATTGCATCATGTAGAGTCTAGAGCAGTGGTTTGAAGGAGTGGTCTGCGGACCAACAGCATTAGCGTTACCGGGAATTTGTTAGAAAGGCCCGTTCTCAGGCCCCCCTGCAGACCTGCTGATTCAGACGGGAACCGGGCTTCCTCCAGAGAGTCCTGACGGGCGCTCGAGTTCGAGGACCGTTGGGCCGTGGGCAGGAGTGTTCAGTTACAAAGGCATTTTTCGTTCTAAAGGTACAGCTCATCACATTTGCCTCTTTCACTCATTAAGTGAGTCCTCGCACAGGAAGCGCACGCTCAGTCAGATACGAATACCACACGAGCGAGCTTTAATTACCGACGTACTGTGCACCAGCACCGCTTTAGGCACTGGGGGTGCAGCAGTTAATGAAACAGACCAACCCCCGCCCTCCTGGAGCTTACTTTCTAGTGCAGGGAGCAGACAACAGGTAATCTGGTGGCGAAATAGATGCTGCTCAGGAGAAAAAGGAGAGGGGAGGAGGTGTGCACATTTAAACAGGTGGGCAGGAAAAGCCCTGCTGAGAAAGGGATTTTCAAGCAAAGACCTGAACAAGATGAGGAAGCAGTTCAGCGGATGTCTAGGGAACAAGCGCAGAGGCCCCGAGGCAGCACTGTGCTCAGTGTGCAGGAACAGACGGCTGGGGTGCAGAAACAAGAGGTGGCGGGCGAGGCGGGGCATCATGCGGGGCCTTGTAGGCTCTTGTTAAGGCTCTGGGTGGGAGGGGGAGTCATCAGAAAAGGTCTGGAGCAGAGGAGTCACTCCTGAGGGTTCTGGGACTCCGTCTGAGTAGCACCGGGCAGTCTGTAGAGTGGCAGGAATGGAGGCAGGGAGACCATTCAGGAGCTATTGCCATTACCTGCGGGGAGGCGGCTGTTGGTGGCTCTGACCAGGATGGCACTGGAGGTGGTGATATTTTAAGGTAGAGTCAGTTCATCCGTATCACTTGATGTGTGTGGTGTGGGGAAAAGAGCCACTGATGAATCAAAGGCCTGAACAGGGAGACACAGGAGCTCTCATTACCAGTGTGGGCAGGGCCGTGGGAGGAGATTTGCCAGTCCTGCCCCAATGGGGACATCGGTAGGCAGTTAGACACATAGGCTTCGGGTACAGGTGAGACATCCCGTACGCCTCCTGCCTTTCCCCAGGCCCACCGGGGGGGAAGAGGTCGGGAGAGGTCACAGTCTCTCTGGTGTGAGAGGTACATCCTGGGAACTCGTGGGCTCCCTATGAAGGGAGGCCTGTTGCATCTGGCCAGAGAGAGGCAGTGGTTCCCATGGCAGGCAGAGAGCGACGTCATATCCAGATGCAGCCACTGTTCAGCATCGTCACTGAGAGAGAGGGCCAGGGGTACCTCTTCTGATGGGGCACACTTGGTGTGGTGGTGGCCGTTAGGGGGAGCAGCCAGGCATTAGCTGGCCATCCCCCCACATCTAAACCATATCACTAAAAGCTAGTCCCACCCTTAAAATTCCAACAGAGCACTTGCATCTGAGTTCAAGGTATTGCACAATATCCAAGTTGTTTTGCTTTTGACTTAAAGTCTATGGCTAATTTAGGGGACACCTGGGGACTGAAAAAGAGCCTTGTTGAAAAGTGACATCAGCTGGAAGAGTTCCGTCCCCGCAGAGGAGAATTTCCCTAAGGACCAGTACCATCAACAAGGGAGGACTGACACTAAATGATACAGAATCATAGGTGGGGGCGGAGGCACAGTGCTGCCAGGGGGAGGTGGCCTGAGACCTGAGGTTGAGAGCCGTGCATATGTGTGGAGAGCGTTCCAGACCAGACCAGGGCCCAGAGGGAGGTTCTGCGGTGGGAACCTACTGTGTACATTGAAGGAGCTCCCAGGAGGCCAAAGTGACCAGACGTGGGCAGAGGATGGGGACAGGCCAGGGCCAAATCCTGTGCACTTGATAAGGAGTTACAGGTTTTCCAGGTGTGAGGGAGCGATTGAGGTGTGTTAAGCTCTGGATGCTGCACAGAGGGACCTAAAATTAGATGGGGTTCTGAGGGCTTGGGAGGCTGGCCAGCTGTGTGGCTGTCGGGGGTGCGCATTCACACTCCCCGTCCTTTCAGTGCTCCTGCTGGTGCTCCTCTTGCTGGTGAGAAAGAAGCGGAAGGTCAAGGAACCCCTTCTTCTCCCTGAGGACGACACCCGTGACAACGTCTTCTACTACGGCGAAGAAGGGGGTGGCGAGGAGGACCAGGTAGGGCATTGGGAGGTCTGGGGGTTGGGAGGTGGATGTCCCCGGGCCACTGGCAGGGATAGTTAGGTCAACCAACTAACCATCTTAGCTACGTTGACCAGATCCTGGCCTAAAGCATCAGCCTTCATGCAGGATCCACCACCAACTCTCCTCTTCTGAGAGGGCACCTGGTCCATTGCTGTGGTCTCCTTGGCCCCAGTCAAGGTGACTGGGGAGAGGGGTCTGGAAACTGGGGCTTTCAAAAATCCCTGACATCTCTGTCTTCTAAGACCTACTCATGATCAGAATATCCAAATGGTAGGGAAGTGGGGTGAAACGTAAATAATGGGGGAGTGGGGGGTCCTCCTCAATCTCATGCTTCCCTTTTTTAAAGGACTATGACATCACTCAGCTCCACCGGGGTCTGGAGGGCCGGCCCCCAGTTGCTGTCCGCAACGACGTGGCACCAGCCTTTATCCTCAGACCCATGTACCGCCCCAGACCAGCCGACCCAGACGAGATCGGCACCTTCATCACTGAGGTGAGGCCTGGGGGACAGCCTGGGGCAGCCCGTGTCCAGGCTCCGATATCACAGGCGGGAGAGCATGGGCACAGGGTCTCGGCTCTGGGTTCAAGTCCTGACTTCACCACCAGCCAGCCGTGTGACCTCTGGCACATTTGAGTAACTTCTGGGCCTGTATTTTTTCTCCTTCTTGAAACTCTGAACTCACAGAGTTGGAAAGAATAGACTAGGAATAGTTTATTCATTTATTCAACAAAGATAGGGCTGGGCAAAAGTAGGTGTATAGTTGTGAGTACATGAAACGGTTTATTCTTATATTACTGTTTATTATTATTTTCTGTAAACCTACTCTTGCCCCACCCTGTACAGTGGTTGTTGGGGAAAAGCTGGAGCCAGAGAGCCTGGTTTGGGGTTTTGAATCCCAGGTGGCTCCTGTGTGGAGGGAAGTGTGGTACCTGAGCCCGTGTTAGAGGTCGCTTTAAGGATCGAACGAGTGAGCCCCTGGAACAGTGCCAGCTCGGTGGCTCCCAGACTGCCTCCCACTGCAGTCTCCTGGGAGCCTCAGAAACTGACGCCTCGGGCTCAGCCCCGAGACTGTGATTTCACTGACCCGCATGTGGCCTGGGCTGGCTTTGGAATTCTTTGAAGACTCCCAGGTCATTGAAGTTTGGGAACCGCTGACCTGGCATACAGCATTTGCTATGTGACGGCAGCTGTTGTCACTAATAGCTGAGTGTCTCCAGTTAACTCTGGTCACACATTTGAGGAATTTTGAAAAACATCAGTGCCTGGGACCCTGGCGTCTATATTTTTAGGCTCTGATAGCTTTGCTCCCTAAGGAAATCAAGTAGAGCCAAGGTG
The DNA here is from genome assembly GCA_004027735.1 of Carollia perspicillata. Taxonomy (NCBI): domain Eukaryota; kingdom Metazoa; phylum Chordata; class Mammalia; order Chiroptera; family Phyllostomidae; genus Carollia; species Carollia perspicillata. The sequence goes on from PVKM010009566.1 coordinate 34,365, forward strand.
GTAAGAACCACTGAACTAGGTGCACAAGAGAGAATGATACGAGCCTGGTACCTCACTAGCCATCCATACATGGAGATTGTCTGTTTGTTTGTTTCTTTAATCCACCTGAGGACATGCTTACAGATTTTAGAGAGAGAGGAAGGGGGGAGGGAGAGAGAGAGAGAGAGAGAAACGTCGGTGTGAGATAGAAAAATCGATCAGTTGCCTCTTACACACACCCTGACTGGGGACCAAACATACAACCGAGGCCTGTGCCCTGACTGGGAATCGAAGCCATAACCTTTCAGTCTTCAGGACGATGCTCCAACCAATCGAGCCACACCAGCCAGGGCTAAATGGAGGTTTGTAATAGGAAGGGTGGATGGACTGATTGCGGAGTGTGAGGAAGCAGCAGTGGACAGAGGTCTCAATGGGCAGTCAGGATACCTCACGCTGCCTTGACCCCTCCTGGTTCAGCCTTCTCTTCTGCAGAAAAGGAAACTAAACTTCTTGCCATTGAAAGTAACCTGCACACTTCGGGAAGTGTTGTTCAAAAACAGAAGCGTGTGGGGAGAGATGATGCCTCAGAGCTAGAGGTCTGGAGCTTTCTCCTCCAGTTAGGTGCAGGCAGTTTCTGGAATGTCTCTGTTGGACGGCTTGCAAACACTATCTCCCTCAATCCCTGCATCAGCTCTGCAGGGCAGGAATCCTGCTGTTATCCTCAATTCACAAGCGAGGACATGGTGTTCCACTATTATGCCAGGGGCTGTTCTGATGAGCACTTGCCGTATATTCATTTATTCCTCTAAAACTGTATGGAGTCGCCCCATTTCAGAGATGAGAAAAAAGTAGCACAGACAGGTTAAGGGACTTGCCCAGGGTCCCATCTGATTTCCAGTCCCTGCCCTTCACCCCTGGACTGTTGCACTGAGCGCTTGCTGCAGGCGAGCCTCAAGGGGACCGGGGAGGAGAAGTGGCTTCACAGGTGAGGAAATGCAGGCTCAGCCAGATGAACCAACTTGCCTGAGTTCTCGGAGCTGCCAAGGGTGTGGTCCCTCCGCCCCTAACCACTGCTCTCTGTCACCACAGAACATGAAGGCAGCTGACACGGACCCCACCGCCCCGCCCTATGACTCCCTGTTGGTATTCGACTATGAGGGCAGCGGCTCTGAAGCCAACTCACTGAGCTCCTTCACCTCCTCAATGTCTGACCAAGACCAAGACTATGACTATCTGAACGAATGGGGCAGCCGCTTCAAGAAGCTGGCGGACATGTATGGGGGTGGCCAGGACGACTAGGCCTCTGGACCAGCGGGGCCGGGGACTGTACATCTGGCCGCAGCTGCATCTTCAGAGGGCCTGGCAGCCCGCCAGTCAAAGACTTGGGCTGTTGAGAAGTGGCCTTAGCAACTTGAAAGGAAGAAGCCTCGAGTCTGACGTGGGAGGGGTGGGGTCCGAGCCTTTCAAAAACACGGGCAGTTCGGCTTCAGCACTGAACACCTCAGCCCAGGGCCCGGGCCTGGGAGGGTGAGTTTTTGGGAGTCTCTTCCCTGCCGTGAAATGCTGGGCCCTGTGTCCTGGGCCTGGACCGACTCCGACTCCCCACGATAGCGTTCTCTTTGCAATGGACCGTTCTCCATAGAAAGAAGCCTCTTTTTAAAACCCAGACTTTTTTTTAAATGCTGTTTTCAGAAGTCAGAGGCGGGTCCTCAGCAGTCCCTGGAGCCCTCCAGAAGCCCAGGCCAGAGCTCTGTGGCTCGAGGGCCCCGTGCTTTCATCTCTGCTCGCCAGGCACTGAGGCCGCCTGTGCGAACGGGTTACTGCGTTTTCATACGGAGCGCATCTGAGTTCTCCTGTATCTCCATTTCCCCTGCGGAGTGCTGTAGATGAAGGGTGGTGACAATCGTGTACATGTAATAGGACTTTTCTATTAAAGGAACTTTCTCAGAGTTGTCAGGGGAGTGAGCTCTTTTTAGGTAGTTTCATTCACAGACCATTCACATACTATGCCATTCACCCAGTTTTAAGTGTGAGATCCAGTGGTTTTCAGCCTTTTCGGAGCTGTGTAAGGGGAACGGGCACCTTAACCCTGCCGGCTTCACCACAGCTTCCTTCACAGGCCTCTGCAGGGACGAACCACCGCCGCCCCCACCACCGATTCAGAGTTGCTCGCGGGTGTGAGAGCTCCAGTTCACCTCCGCGCCCCTGCTCTGGGCCCCACCAGCTCCACAGGTGACATCTGTTCTCGAACGGTGACGGGGCTCCCATGCGGTGTGCTGCGCAGGCTCTGTGTTGAAAGGCAGGGGT
>PVKM010009567.1:0-36628 GCA_004027735.1 Carollia perspicillata
ACCTGTGGCCCTGCCCTCCCCTTCTCCCTAGAATGTGTTCTGCAGTACCTCATTATAAAAATAGCACTCTGACCTGCAACCTGCAGCAACCAGCTCAGAACTCAAACCACAGCCCGTGCAGCCATAGGCTCTGAATCAGCACTTGGTCAATGACTGCCCCCTTATCCCTAATATTTATGCCACTCCTTCAACAGAGATGGACCAACAGAGAAAGCCACAAATGCTCTCTGCTGCCCAGGCATATTGGATGCCCCGCTGCTATTAATATAATCTGCTCCTGATTTCTCAAGCCAAAAACCTCCAAACTAGGGATACTTCAGCTCCTCTTCTTTCATTACAAAGTGGTGGTGGCTTACTCCCTTGCTATAGCATGCTCTGAATGAAGAGCCTTTGCTTCATTTACTTCTGTATCATACAGAATCAGATGAGAGTATAAAAATGATTTTAGGGCAATTATCATTTTTGGCTACATATATATACAAAGATATAATCATTATCAAAAAGAAATTCAGCTTTACTTGATATGGATATTTTATTGAACAAAAACCAAACAAAGATACTTCAAAACTCAAAGTGCTAAGAAGCTGGGCTCTAGATAGTTACTGCACAGTTGATAAAGCACGTGAAAGGTAGCAGAATACACCACCCCAAAATTGCTTCTTTGGAATACTGATGATTTTGAGCTGTGGGCACTTTAAATACAGCAAATGCAGAGAGAGGCTTTCTACGAATTTCCTTTACCTACCTAAAAACAGATTCTCCAAAAGGAACTCAACTGTCATAAATCCCTCCCAGGGAGTTTCATCAACCAGTGAAGACTGACTCTTAGCACAAACCAGACTAGAAGTCAGTATCACACCCAGACAAACTCTGATACAAACTATCAGACCTCCCTCCCATCTATTCTTCTCAAGGCCCATTCATCTCTCCTAAAAATCTTTTACTGTCTTCCAAGAGGCCTACATCCTCCCTCTGCTTTCCCTATTAAGATGGTACAATATTTAGGCTTGAATTCTAAAACAACCCAGGAGCTGCTAATTTTTCCTGGGTATCTCTCCCATTTATGTATGAGGTATACATATTAATAAACTTCTGTTTGTTTTTCTTTTAATCTTTTATTGCAGAGGTTTCAGCTAAGAACTCAGAAGGGTAGAAAGAAAATTACTTTTCTCCCTGCCCCAGACATAAATGAAGAAGTACCTTGTTTTCTGTTGTGATTGGTTACTAGAAAGTTACATTGCTTTTCGAGTGGTAGTAATGTACCAGTTTACTTCTTTGTAGCTGATTAGCTAAGAAGATGCAAGGTCATCCCAACATGAAGAAAGCTTAACTTTCATTTAGGGACAGAGTCAGCATTTTGTGGGAAATTAGGACAATTTAAGTTTGGGTTCCCCAGCTATGGGTGGTTGGCCTAGGGTTATGCTCAAACTGTGACCTCTGTTTTAGCTTTTCTTTAACATTACAAATTCAATACTGTTACTTTCAGCGAGTACACATGTGATGGGAACATGTGATTTTCATTTCTTTCTTGTACTTTTCTGACTACGGGTGAACCTTGCGTTTTGTGTGAGTTCATTTAGAAGAGTACTCATACACTGTTCGTGTTCTCTAAAAACACTGTAAAAGAGTATCTTCTGCCTGGAACGCTGGAAGGCACTCCAAAAAACGTCCTGATAATGGGTTCAACCTTGGAGGAGGGACCTCAACTTTTTCATTGTCTACTGTGAACAATGTATATTTGAAACTCAGACTCTAAAATGCCACTTCACAATAACGTGAGCCCCTTAAACCTTTAATGATATCTCGTTTTCCCCTATAACAAAACCACACTAATCAGTATCAACTAGGCAATTAATCACCAAACTGTTCTTCCTTAATGCTGAAGAAGTGACAACGCGGAACATACTCAGTAGCTGGCGTCTTCAGGAAGATGCTCGGTAAATGCCCTGTGATTTTCCCAGAATGCCAAAAGACTGGAGGGGTGGGGGCTGGTCTGGGGGACTCCAGAGCCCTGACACTTTCCGTGGTTGGAGAAGCCACCTTGGCTTCCCCTGGCACCCACCCCTCCCATCACACTAGCTTCTCTCTCCCCAAACCTGCTCGGCGCCTGCTCCAGGAAGTCCTTTGTGTCCACGGGCAGCGACCAGGTGGACACGGTTCCGCTCCTCAGGTTCCGATCCCACCCTAGGACCGAAGTCCTCGGCGACTCTACTAATCCCCAACCGAGGGGACTAAAGCAGAAGATTCCCGCGCTTCACCCTCGCCCACTGACGCACGCCAAGTAGAACGTCCCCGCCTGCGTACCTTCTAGGAACCGCGGAGGCTCGCAACTCTATGGTTTGGGGGTAATTGTGCTGCGGGTTCAAATCATAAACACCCTCTGGTGGGGCCAATCAGGCGGGGCCTGATGTCCAGGCACCTATACGCTCAACCGCCTCGATCCTGAAACTCCAGGCAGAATCACCTGAGGGGCTTTAAAAATTCTAATTCTAAGACCCACTCCTTTCACACCGTTTGTATGAGAATGTCTAGGGATGGTCCCTCGTGCAACTGGGTATTTTTAAACAGTTCTTGCGAGTCTAATGTAGAGTGACTAACTTTTTAGAGAGCCAAACCTGCCATACGTAACAAGAAAAATATGTTGAATTATTATACACATATGTGTTATTATTTTAACATAAAAAATAGGTGTTCACCTGAAATTATATTATCTGGAGTTACTTTTCTTTAAAAAATAAACCCACCTTATTTATTTACTTTTAGAGGGAGAGTAAGGAAAAGAAAGGTCAACATGTGGTTGCCTTTTGCATGCCCCCAACTGGGGACCAGGCCTGCAACCCAGGCATGTGCCCTGACTGGGAATCTAACAGCAACTCTTGGCTTTGCAGACTTGCGCTCGATCCACTGAGCTACACTAGCCCCACTGGAGTTATTTCTCTGTTACATGACTGCTGTTATTTAAAGCAACTGTGAAAATGAAAAAAGGAAAACCCATTCAAAACAGACTCCAGAAGCCATGAACAAGCCTTTCATGTACATACCATAGCAGGTAAGAAGTTTACACATCCTGGATGGGAAAAGTAAGATTTCCTTCTTGATTAGCAACAATTTACCAATGAGAAGCTGCCATAATCCCAACCTCTCCCTCTCCTCCAATGAACTTTTGTTAAAAAATACCTCTCCCAACTCCCTACCTTCCTCTATATAAACATGCTCCTCTCCTTTGTTCTCCAAACTTACCTATGGTTTGTCATAGCTTACTTGTCCCAAATTGTCATTCCTCTGCTATTCCCAAGTAAACTTGATTTTCCTGGCTAACCCCTTTCCCATTTTGTTTTGAAGGTTGACACAGCACAAGACAGTTAACAGTGGCAATTGTAATTGCTTGTAGGACTGTGGCAGGATAGCAAGAAGCTAGGAGAAGTCTGGGCAGGTGGAATAGGAAAACTGAGACTGACACCCCCCGCCCCCCCCCAACACACACACAAATAATAAACATGGCTGATAGACCTAGGTAGGCCTAGGAGGAATGGAAAATCACCAGGCGAGAAAATGGCACTGTGGGAAACTATACCATGGGAAGCTGCCTGCCGACTCTACCCAGGACAAACAGATGCCCAGCTAAGATTGGGGTCTGGGGTCAGCCTATGCTGCATAACAGGATACAGCTTTAACTTGAGCCTTACAAAATGTATCAAGAACTGTGGTCAACAGAAATGGCTCCCAGAAACCAGCTCTAGCCAGTCAGATTCTAACACCTCAACCAATTACCCAATTACCCTTCGGAGGTTTTTGTGCTTAAAAATCTTGCCCTAAGAACAACCGAGTGAACCTTAACCTTCCTGGTTGGCTCCCCAACCTCTCTTGGATGGCTCCACTTTCTCCACTTTCCCCTGCAAGTTCCAACCTCCCTAGGTTGGCTCCACTTTTCCTCTTATTCCCTGCTAATAAAGCCTGCTCCTTAGCTCGGTGTGTCCATCTGGTTTCTTGAGCGACTCCCACCTAACAATGGCCAAACAATTTGAACAACTTATAGACAGCTAGTGAATTGTAAGACCTTATCTTCCCTAATCAAAGACACCTGAGAGAAAATGATTTGCACCTCTCCTCCCTAATCAGAGAATACATAGTTTAAATGACCCTGCAGAGAGATAGAATACAGAGACCCAATTAAAGCCATTTGTTCCTGGCTAGGTGGTACAGTTGGTTGGAGCATTGTCCCGTACACCAAAAAGTTGTGGATTCAATTTCTGGTCCGGGCACATATCTAGGTTTTGCATTTGATCCCTGGGGTGTGTACAGGAGGCAACCCATTAATGTTTCCCTCTCACAACGATTTCTCTCTCTCTCCCTTCTTCTCTTTCTAAAATCAATAATAAAAAATATCCTTGGGTGGGGATTGAAAAAAAAAGATTCTTTACTTTCCTTGGGCATGATGAAAATCACTCTGAATCTACTCCAATTCCAACTTTCCCAGCTCCAAATAGTCCCACATACTGTGTTCACCAAATAGTCCCACATACTGTGTTCAGGGTGGGGATTAGGGTGAGGCAAGTGCAACACTCATTCCCCTTGGGTGCAAAAAAAAAAACACCTCAGTAACAAGATGAATAATATTGTAATCGAGATACATAATATCTTAATGTAATGTTTTTTAAAAATCAAAATTAATGCAAAAGTCCATGATGAACAACGTATAATTTTAAATAAGGCAAGCCATTGTTTGCTTGTTTTATAAACCAGAGTTATTGTGCACTGCGAACAGTCATTTCCAATCAGCTCATGGCTCCCAGGCCTTGTGCCCATCAAATCCCACTTTGTGCAGGTTGACAATGGTGTGCAAACAGACTGGGCAATGTGGACCTTATACATAGTCATTTTTTTAAATTATAGAGCTTTTATTAATTTTTCCCATTGGCTCTAAACATGGGATGATATCTTGACAAGTATATATGTACAGGGACACCTATGTTTCTTTTTGCTTCAGAATTCAACATGGCTTGGATAAACACTGGGTGGATATTAAAATATTTTGAAAAGGTAATGGTTCAAAAATCAAAACAAAATACAGTGAAGAGTTGCACTGTAACCCTGTCTGTCCCAATTGACTTCATTCCTTCCAATCCCCATATATAATTATTTGTTTCTTGTGAGTTTTTCCAGGTTTTTTTTGCAAACACGGCCATACACAAGGTACTAACTTTTGACTTTGTTGATTGCCTGTATTGTGTATTTGCTTTCTATTTTTAAATTTTTGTTCTTTATTATATATTTTATATTATTTGTATTTAATTTTTTTACTTCTGGTCTTTTAATGGAAACCGATATAATTAATTTTCAACCTTTTTTCCTAGTTTTAGAAAATTTAATACTAGAGATTTCTCTATATATTGCTTTAGCTATAGCCCACATTTTGGATATGTTGCATCTTTATTATTATTCAAAATATTTTCTGATTTCTATTTTTATTTTCTTTTATATTTTTTTATTTACTTCCAGAGAGAGGAAAAGGAAGGGAGAAAGAGAGGGAGAGAAACATCAATGTGGGGTTGCCTCTTCCATGGCCCCTACTGGGAACCTGGCCTGAAACCCAGGCATGTGCCCTGACTGGGAATCGAACTGAGATCCTCTGGTTCACAGGCCCATGCTCAATTCACTGAGCTACACCAGCCAGGGCAAGATGAAAGATCTTATACCAATAATCAAACTTCTACCTTAAGAAACTGATAAAAGGAGAGCAAAGCAGACACAAAGTTAGCAAAGGGGAAAATAACAAAGAGCATCAAGTTATGTTTTTTAATATGTCGGTATAACTTGTTCTGATTTCTTTATTTTATTGAGATACATGTTTTGTTATTGTAATCAATGTTAATATATCACATATTAAAGACAATTATACAATGTTATTAATTAACACTATTAATATTGAACTAATTATACTTTATTAATGTTGTTAGAGATGTGTGCATGTTTATTTTTTATTTTTATTTTTTAGAAGATCTTATTTATTTTTAGAAAGAGAGGATGGGAAGGAGAAAGAGACGGAGAGAAACATCAATGTGTGGTTGCCTCTCGCATGCCCCCAACTGGAAACCTGGCCCACAACACAGACATGTGCCCTGACCAGGACTCAAACCTGCAACCTTTTGGTTTGCAGGCAAGCACTCAATCCACTGAGCCACACCAGCCAGGGCATAATGTGTGCTTACTTAAAGATATACAAATAGATAAGTAGAAAAAAGAAAAGCTAGAAGACCCTGTCTTGCTTACTTCTGTTTTTGTGAATATATTGTTTTGCTCTTTTTCATTTAAAAATGTTTCCTAAGTTTTTTTCCTTTTTCCTCCAGTTCCAACCTTCTTTTTTTTTTTTAACATGTTATTTATTTACTTTAGAGGGGAAGGGAAGGAGAGAGGGAGAGAAATATCAATGTATGGTTGCCTCTCGTGTGTCCCCTGCTGGGAACTGGCCTGCAACCCAGGCATGTGCCCTGACTGGGAATGGAACCGCGATCCTTTGGTTTGCAGGCCCATGCTCAATCCACTGAGATACACCAGCCAGGGCACTCCAGTTCCAACTTTCAATAGAAATGTTGTTTTAGAATCTAAGGCAAATATCTGTTGCTCAACTTAAAGACTAAGCCACCTGGTGGGACTTGAACATAACACAGGGAAACACAAAAATGCTAAATAACAAAAGGACAGAGTTTGTAGACTGTCATCTGTTTCTTTACCACAATTGTATTGTAAAGGAGATAAATCCTCAGACTATGTACCTTGTATTAAAATTACTGTAACTTATTAAGGAATACCATAGAAAGGAACACAGTTTTGTAAAATACATCATGAGTAGTTTCAATTAATATTTAATAATAGTGAAAAAATCATCAATGAATAAAATTGAACATAAAAAAACAGTACATAGAATCAATAAAATCAAAAGCTGGTTCCTTGAAAAGATTAATAAAATTGTTGGTATTTCCCGGCTGGGACAGTACCAGAGAAATTGGGGAGCCAGGTGACACCTGGCAATGGGAGAAGAATTTGGCCGCAACTGACCCTGACCCAGATAGTCTCAGGACTGGTCAGAGAACTGGGCTGTGGGAAAAGTCAGGCGATTGTTAAGACCTGTCGCCCCAACCAAGGAGAATTTCCTAAAAAAAAAAAAAAAAGGCTTTCAGCCGCTGGGTAAGGAACTCTCTACCTGTGGCAGGGCCAGCAAAGAGGGAGGAGGAGGAGGAGTGCCATTTGCTCCAAATCAGGGAGCCTCACAGACTGATTAAAGTGAGGCTGCAGGGGCTCAGAGGGGTAGTAGTCCCCAGAGGGACTTCACTTAATAGAGGAACTAAACTGCCTTGAAGAGAATTTGAGAGTGCTCAGCACCCAGGCCAGCAAAGAGGGAGGAGGGGTGCTAAGTGCTCCCACTTGGAGCACCTCATGCAATAATCAAAAGGTGGCACAATGAGGTAGACTAAAGGCATGGGCCTGGCACATATGGACAGTGGGGGCTGCACAGTGCTCCAAGGGCTTGGGCCACCTGTTATGGAGCCCAGATGGAGCTCCCAACACAGAGCCACAGGAAAGGAAGAAAGACAGAGCCCAGCCCCACTCTGCCTGTAGCATCCAGGAAGACCAGCAGAACCCACTTGGAGGGTTTAACATCAGCAGGAGGCTTTTTTCCCCCTAGTGTAAGACAGTAAGACCTGGAGCTGGGAAAGGACCAAGGACAGATCCAGAGAGAAATCAGAAGGCTAACGGCCAACAACTGAGACAAAATTCACTTTGCTATCCTACAGAACTTGCATTTTATTTTTTCTTCTTATTTATTATTATTATTTTTTATTGCTCTTCCTTCCACTTAGTTTCCTTTGTTTTGTTTGACTTCATTGTTTTACTGGTTTTCTTTGTTCTCCCTTTCACATTGCATTTTAATTTCTCTTCCTTCACTTCACTCATATTCCAATAACACACTACTCTTGGTCTTTTACTTTTTATTCTTTTTATTCAGATCATATATTTCTTGCCATATTATTGTTGTTCCAATTCCCACAAGCACCCTTCCCTGGTGTTGGTCAATTTCACTATCTTCCTGAGCTTCATTCCTGTTGTGGTTAACTTTATTCTCTCACACACTGCACCAAGTTTCTATCCCTTACTCCCACTATATCTCACTATCTAACCTAGCATAAGCTTTCTGCTTTCTGGAGTCAGCTCACATTTATTTACCCCTCTAATAAGAGTCTTATCTCTTTTTCACCTTTTATAAAAAGTGGCTAGTTGGGTGAAATATCAGTTATTGGTGTACTTCTCCAAAGGATCTCCTATCAGTTTTCTACTTGTTGGTACTTTATTTTTTATATATATATACATATATGTCTTATTTATTTTAGACAGAAGGGAAGGGAGGGAGGAGAGGAGGGAGAAAGAGAGAGAGGCAGAGAAACATCAATGTGTGGTTGCCTCTTGCATGCCCCCAACTGGGGACCTGGCCTGCAACCCAGGCATGTGCCCTGATGGGAATCGAACTGCTAAATTTTCAGTTTGGGGGACAACGCCCAACACACTTAGCCACACCAGTCAGAGCTGGAGTTGTTTTTCTACTGCAGCCAAACCTCGTCCATCCTGACTATAGATTTCACTTGTTTATTGTCCCTCTCTCTTCAGAAACAAATGCTCCACAAGGACAAGGATTTTTATTTGATTTATTTTCCCAGGATCTTCAGTGACTGAAACAGCACAGCACTCAATATTTGTTCACATGAGCACCCTACAGAACTGTGAGCCCCCTACATAGCTGGCCTGTATCCTTCAGTCTTAATCCTCCCCCTATCTATTCTCTACACAGCAGGCTGGGTTATTATTCAAGTATGTAAATTTGATCACGTCACAGTCTTTCTTTAAACCTCACTGGCTCCCCACTGTCGGGAGGATAAGCTCCACTCTTCACCCAGCATTCACAACATTTTGTATTCTGACCCCTGCTTGCCCCAGATTCATCTGTTATCTCCGTAACCTTTTATTCTTTTTTTTATTGTGGTAAAATTTACATAACAAAATTTACCATTTTAACCATTTTTAGGTGTACATTAAGTACATTCATTGTTGTGTAATCATCACCACTGTTCATTTCCAGAACGTTTTCATTACTCTAAACAGAAATTCTATGCCTATTTAACAGTAACTCCCCAACTGCCACCATCCTGTTCCAAATCCACCACCTGGCTCTTAAACCCTTTCGGCCTTTGCAGTTCCTGGTGCTTGGTGTGCCCTTGGACACTTTGTTTATTTAACAACCACCTCTTTTGGGGGAGGGCTGGGTGGGTGGGCTGGGATGGGAGTAAAAGACAAAAAACTGTACTAGAACAACAATTAAAATAAAATAAAATAAAATAAAATAAATAAAATAAATAAAAATAAAATAAAAAAATAAAATAAAATAGGATTAACCCCCCCCCAAAACCAACTACCTCTTCATTTTTTCAAAAGCCAGCCCAGATGAGCTCCTCTTCTCTGAAGTCCTTCCAGACCTTCCCCTCACTAAGGCGTCCATGGCCCTCTGCTGTGCACACATGTATCACTGTGCTCACACCTGTCTACACTTTTATCTTCTGCACAGTACCAGAGATTCTAGAGCTCAGAGACCATGCCTGATTGATTTCTACGTCCCCAGTGCCCAGTAATACCAGTATATGATTGATGAATGAATAAATAAATGGGTGATTAAACGTTTCCTAACTTCCCCACGTCACTCTCCTGATGAAGCTATCAGTTTACTGGTCCAATTCCTACAATCCACCCAGGTTTAAGTCTTTATTTTCACACACATTGTTTAATTTAATTCCTACCACAAGAATACCAGGTAAGCATTACATCCCTATATTACAGAGAAGGAAACTGAGATTCAGAGAATTGAAGCATCACGCCCAAGTCAGAATTGCTTAACTAGCAATGGTTAACGTAGCCTTTCCACACAAAAAATAAGAAGGTGGTCAGGCGTCATAGTGCCTGGAAAAGAACTAGCAAAAAGAAGGGCTGGAGTTGTGAACCCCTAGGACCTTGCATACCTCTGTACTGCTGGGACACACATAGGTACTCTCAAATCATACCTACTCGGAGCCTAAGCCTGGACACAGCTTTTCCCGGTGACTGGGAATTCCTTAAGAGTCGGAACTTAACCTCCCATCCAGCACAGTTGGGAGGGACGATCTTGATATGCGCTTGTAACTTTTTACAGCAAACTTAAAATGACAGAGTAAGAAAGCCAGGAGATTCTCTTTCCTCCTAGGATGGGGAACTCAGGCTCAACCCTACTCCCTCTACCCCGTTCCTAACTGAGAAGGTCCCAGGGTTGTGCCCTCCAGAGACTTCACCCTTCACCTTGTACACTTGCAGTTCCCGCTGAGAGCACTAGTCGCGACCCGCTTCCCTTGAGACTTTGCTCTCCGCCACCCTGGGGCGCATGCGCCCTACCCAGCAGTCCTCGCGCGGCCCCGCAGCAGGGACACCCCGGACTCCAAGATGGCGTCAGTCGGTGAGTATCGGGAATCTCTTAGGGCCGGTCAGGTTTAAAGCAGGAGTGGAGACGCCCTGGGAGGGGAGGGAGCTGCGGAGCTATCTGTCTTTCGCCGAACACCTTTGCCGCGACCTCAGCCGTGGCTCACTGAGCCCTTTGCCAAGGGCCCTGCTCCTGCCGACCTTTCTCTGCTCTCCGGGCCGCGCTGCAGGCTTGGAATGCGCCGCCTCGGCACTCCCACCCGCTGCTCACGAAGGAATAGCTGCTCTGGTCCCCGCCGCGACCCAGGCGCTGTGCACTTGAACCCTACATGCAGACTGTATCCTTCTTTTTAAAGTTGAAGTTAAAATTAAGATTCAGGAGAAGTTTAATGCCTAGGACAGTGCCTGAGACACGAACGTTTAGACGCATATACGTTGGCTGTGCCAAATAGGCTTGAAGAAGTGAAGTGACCTATTCAAGGTCACAACTAGTGAGAGAGCTGAGCTGGGATTCAGAACTAGGAGTTTGGGGCCATGTGGTAAACTGAAGTTGAATTACAAGGATGACCTTAGGACTAGCTGGCTTTTCGGTGACACCTTGTATAAATTTCTGGAGTCATCGAACGGTACACAATGTACACACTGACTTTTATTTTTAAAATAGTACGGAAACCACGTATAATAACTAGATCCCCAAGTAGCCTTGTCAAGAAGTCAGTACTGAATGTTGATCCCATATTAAAAATGAGGAAAATAATCTTTGGAGATGTGGTGTGACCTGCCTGAGATCACACAGCATGATAGTGGCAGGGTTTTGATTAACCTATGTGTGTCTTACCCTAGTCTTAATCTCAGCCTGGAGAAATGAAAAGGAGATCAGAAAAGATGAGAATGATGCTGTTCTCATCTGTAAAAATGGTCATGAGAGTATTTATCCACAGGTGGTTGTGTTGTGGAAATAAGACAACAGGTGAAAAGGGAGCATTGAGACTTGGCATCTTATTTAAGCAGAGGGTTGTTGAGAAGAGAACTGTGGACTAAAGATTTAACAATTTAGTACATGTAAGGTACTTGGAACGCTGCCCAGCGCACCGGTGAGTGCTGGTCATCCCAGCTTAAACTCTGACCTTTGGGCATGGTCTGTCACATCTGGTACATGCAGCATCATCCTGGGAGAGGGAATTGGAGTCCAAATCTCTTAAGTACTGGTGCTCTTGTAGATGTGTCTGTTGCTGGAGTGTAAAGTCACTAGTTCATTAGCAAATAAAGTGATGAAAATGTGAATTAATAGCAATAGAGGAGATAAGGGGCTGGCCAATCCTGTGGCCAATAGGCTGCGTTTCCTGAAGCCTCTTTTTGTGAGTTAAGGAGGGTTTTTATGTTTTTTAAAAAACTGTTCAGAATAAAAAAGAAAAGACTGTTACAGAGGCCTTGTGTGGCCTGCAAATCCTAAACTCTTTATTCTCTGGCAAACCCCTGGGTTGTGTTTAGCACGTAGAAGACACTTGGCATTTCCATGCCTTTTCTTTCTTTTTTTTTTTTAAAAAAGATTTTATTTATTTATCTTTAGAGGGGAAGGGAAGGAGAGAGGGAGAAAAATATCAATGTATGGTTGCCTCTTGTGCGTCCCCTGCTGGGCACTGGCCTGCAACTCAGGCATGTGCCCTGACGGGGAATCAAACCACGATTCTTTGATTCGCAGTCCACGCTCAATCCACTGAGCTATGCCAGCCAGGGCGTCCATGCCTTTTCATGTAAGGGAGCAGTATGCTTATACTCATAAAGTCATAAAATCAGACTAGACCCATGGTCCTTCCATAATCATCACTGAAATTCTTTCATGGCCAGGAATTGTGTATGTGAATGTCCCTACCTTAAAATAGCTCATAGAAAGGCAAATAATAATAATTTCCATTTACACAGCACCTAAAGTCAAGCACCAAGGTGGGTACTGTTCTTACCCTTATTTTACAAAGGAGGAAACTGAGGCACAGAGAGGGCAGTAACTTGCCCAAGGGTATACAGCTATAAAGTGGCACAAAACTCAGAATACTGTACTATAGAGTCTGCCCTGTTATCACTACACTCAATCGGTGTGAACCAGAGACTGCAGAGGGCTGTGCAGCACTGCGGAAGGGTGCTGAGGGAGGGTTCCAGGATGGCTGCCAAGCACTGAGGCCTTTGTCTTCCACTAAAAGAGAAATTCTTGGAATAAATATAGATGTATCTCTAATGAATCTGATTGCCCCTTGGCGTTTTGTGATGGTGATGTACTTGTTCTTAAAACTAATGTGATTTTTATTCTGTGTTTATAAATTTCTTAATTCTGATTAAGGAAACACTTTTGTCTTCATACAACAGAGATAGAAATGCATAGTAAATGATTGTTGGCTTTTTTTCCCTCTGATATGCCAAGGCACCATCCCATCTTCTGAATGTGGTCATGAGAATGTGGAATGTGTTTTCATAGTTTTTGTGAATGTGAAAAAGATAGCTTCAGTGGACCCAGAAGTAGCCTGATTTTTTTTTTTTTTGAGTCACCGGCCTTATACCAGTCAAAAATATTTTGATTTA
The DNA here is from genome assembly GCA_004027735.1 of Carollia perspicillata. Lineage (NCBI taxonomy): Eukaryota > Metazoa > Chordata > Mammalia > Chiroptera > Phyllostomidae > Carollia > Carollia perspicillata. The sequence goes on from PVKM010009567.1 coordinate 13,066, forward strand.
AAATACTATTCTCCTTTTATTTCCCCCAACATAGTTCTATTTTCAAAAGCACTTTTAAACTTTTATTGTGGAATATTTAAAATAAAAAGGAAACGAAATAATGTAGTGAGTGCTTTGTACTTACTACTCAGTGTCAGCAGTTAGCAACATTGAGCTATTCTAGATCCATGTATTCCTTCACCATCACTCTCCCCACAATGCTATATTTAAAGCCAGAGTTGGTTTTAGAATGACATGGTTGCACTCCTTACTTCATGCAAGAATGCTTTGAGAATGTAGCAAAAGTATTACTATGTTCTTATTTAAGAATAAATGTGGTATGGTAATCCTTGGACTAAAAGTCTACCAATTCAAATGAAGATAAACCTGTGATGTAAGATATATACTTATTAAACTTTTTAAAAAATGGCACAGGCAAGGTTACAGAAGAAGGAATGGGTCAATTTTGGAAGACACTGTTTGGTATCGAGCCTAATATCATTTGACAGTAAGCTCTCCAACATAGATTTGGAACATATCTTAAAATTCGTTTTAAGACCATCTGACATCTCAAACATAATACTAATCATTTTTCTTTTTGTAAAAGAACTAAAGGGTGAGATTAATCCCTGAAGTCCTATGTGGTTAAAATGTCCTAAAGTATGGTTTATGTGCTTTTTCTTTTCTCTTTTTTTTTTCAAAAAAATATTTCATATAAACGTTATGAAATTTCAGTAGTAATAATAACAGTTTACGATTCTGAGCACTGTTCCAAATGCTTTTGTATAGATTCTCATTCAATCCTTGGGATAAACCATTTTACAGAAAAAGAAATGAGCTCACACATTATATAGAAAGGAAGTGCAGGCACTTGAGATCAGGAGGGCAGGGAAGGAGGCCTTTTGGGAGGTGACATTTAAGTTGAGATAATCTCGTGAGGAATGGGGGGTACTCAGGTGAAATAATTCTGTTGTGTCTGAAAACATAAAGGGTTTGGCTCAAGTCGGTGAGCCCAAGAAGATGAGTGGGTATGTTGTCTTCCCTAACAGAATGTTGGCTCCTGAGAGCAAGGTTCTCATCTGTGGTCAGTGCTGTGTCCACAGTGCTTGGTGTGCTGCCTGGCATACAGTAGGTGCTCCATGTTTGTTGGATGAATCTAGGTGGAAGGTTGGGGCAGTGTGTTTGGTACAGGCAGCCTAAACCAGGACGCTTAGACCATGTATGCAAGTCATAGGCTTATGCCTCCACCTGTCACTTGTGGCCTGCTGTGACAAGCACTCAGTCTGGTTCATCAAGGTCAAGGGTCTGGTTCTCCAGATGATCTGTAGCAGATTAGAAGCTGCTGTTCAGCCTTGCATTTCTCTTTATGGCCTGACTGTCCTTGTCCTTAACGATCGGGAGATGTCAGGAAACCTGTGGGATTCCCTTTAGTGGACACTTGAGGCTGGTCTTCAGAGAGTGTTACTCTTTCCTTGGATCCCCAAAGTGAAAAAGAAATCTTGGAGTGATTTAGTTTGGCTTCTCCTGTGGCTGGTCATCTTTAAGAAGGGACTTTAGTTCTTGATTCCTTGCCCTGAAGAGGACACCTACTAAGCAGCTTTTTTTATTTTATTTTATTTTTATTATTGTTATTCAAATACAGTTTTCTTTCTTTTACTCCCGTCCCAGTCCAGCCCCCCAGTGCTCCCCACCTCCCTCCCATTTCCACCCCCCTTAGTTTTTGAAAGTCGACCTCTGGGGAGAGACTGGAAGGGGGACCATTCCCTCACGAACATCTGGACACTCACAGCTCTGCTCCCCTTCCCAGGCCCTCCCTGTTTTACTCTTAAGCCCTGAGATGAATACAGTATGGCCTCAACTACGAGTGCTTCTTCTCCAGTCCTCAGACTCTCATTGAAATATAATCTGAGGCCCATTGGATCATTTGGAGTGGTTTTTACTGTCATTTGATATCTGTGGTCCCAGGTAGGATTCTTGAGGAAGAAACCAGATTGGTGCCCTGGTTGACGTGGCTCAGTGGATTGAGTGTGGGCCTGCGAACCAAAGGATTGAAGTTCAATTCCCAGTCAAGGCACATGCCTGGGTTGCAGGCCAGTTCCTAGTGGGGGATACACGAGAGCAACCATGCATTGATATTTCTCTTTTTCTCTCCTTCCCTTCCCCTCTAAAGATAAATAAGCAAAAATCTTTAAAAAGGTGGGGCGGCTTATATTAAAAAAAAATCATCTTGGTTTTAGGAGCATGGGGACCAAACCCAAGGTTGAGTCTTGCCATTGTGCTCTGTGACTTTGGCCAACTTCTGTGAGCCTCCCTACACACACCCCGCCCCCCCCCCCAATTATAAAATAAAGGCATCAACTACTTGCTTCAAAGATTAAATGAGCTAATACATGTAATGTTAATATAAGTTTTGTTGTAATCTATTCTGTCCTCCACTTTCTTCCTTTCTTCCTCATGGCCCTTAGTTCTCTTTTTACAGTTATTTTAAGCAAGCTCTTAATTAAAATCCTTTTAGCCCTGGCTGGTGTGGCTCAGTGGATTGAGTGCTGGCTTGTGAACCTAAAGGTTGCTGGTTCGATTCCTGGCCAGGGCACCTGCCTGGGTTGTGGGCCAGGTCCCCAGCTGAGGGTGTGTGAGAGGCAACAGATTGTTTCTCTTACACATTGATGTTTCTCTATGTTTCTCCCTCTCTTTTCCTCTTTCTAAAAATAAATAAAATCTTTAAAAAAATCCTATTTTTAATGAATCTGTCACTACAGCAATTCTGTCATTATATAGACTCTGGATTAAAATAGTGAATTTGGCCCTGGCTGGTGTGGCTCGGTTGGAGTGTTGTCCCGTGCATTGAAAGGTTGCAGGTTTGTTTTCCCAGTTGGGGTGTGTGCAGGAGGCAACCAATGATGTCCGCCCCCCTCCACTTCCTCTCTCTCTGCAAAAGCAATACAAAATGTCCTTGGGTGAGGATCTAAAAAAACTGGATTTGGTGTGACACATTTACTCATAATATTATTTATGTCCAGCCTCTATGTAGTGACATTATTGAATGCCTCTTTATTGAATGGTTGAAATGAGTGACATGAAAGGATGCTATTTGTATTATTGGGAGATTTTTCAGTACGTGTTTTTTTGTGTGTGTTTGTTTTGCTTTTCCTAATCAGTACCATTGAAGGAGAAGAGACTCATGGATGTCAAACTAGGGGAGCTGCCAAGCTGGATACTGATGCGGGATTTCACCCCTAAAGGCATTGGTGGAGCGTTTCAAAGAGGTCAGAGCCTTATGGATATATGTAAACAAAAGCAAATCGCTGGTTCTTTAGGTTTCTTTTTCCTGTGAATTAATTTGGGTAGTAAAGGCTTTGTCTCAGACCAGTAAGTTATGTGGGGGACAGGGAGAGATTGTTAGCTCTTGAATTTCCATGCTTGGTCCTGTCAGACTGGCTCTGAGATACTTCAGCCAAGAAAATGTTTTCTGTTGCTTGGGATTGGTATCATTGCTTTCATCTTAGAGAAAGGTCTGTGAGCACTTTCATATCATGAGACTTCCTTAGGAGGAAAATGAGTGAGGCATAGTGGACATCAGTCTAAAGTATAATGCTCATCTTCCTGTCAGGCAAAACTTCCATGATGAATATTTGAAATGACCTCTCCTCTAGGTCTTTGTGTTTTAAAGTGCATAGCTAGTCAGGTCAGCCCTGTAGAACCCATGTCATGTTCCAAGAATAAAGACCCACATCCTCCCAGAGGGCCTGCATAGTCTCCAGCCTCCTCAGGGGCTCCCCTCCTGTGTTTTCTAATTCTGGCCTCCCTGTGGCTCTTTGTATGCTGCCTTCCTACCCTGAGTGTCCTCAGAACAGAATAAGCTGTGTTTTCCCCTCACTCAGTTACAACAGTCCCTGACTCACTGGAGGTGAAAGTGGCCTGTTCATGCCCACAGCCACCTACAGTGTCCCTTCAAGGCATCCCTCACTGTTGTAAACTATGGCCTTCTATGACCATTTCATTCCTTTTCTGTCTACTGGGCTGTGAACCCTAGAGGGCAGATATTGTTTCCTCAGTGGTGGGCGCACTAATAAAGAGAAATGCATAAAGCCTTCCCCCCTCCTGAGTGGCCCTTATTGAGATTTGGATTCTCAGTCAGATTTAGGATAAGTTGCTGGCACACAGGTTCTGGGTCATTTCCTTAACGGAATTCTCAGGATGGCCTTATATGATTTTAGCCTAATGTTCTCTCTCTCAACCTTTCCCAGGCTGGAGGTAAGGGTGAGGTAGGATCCAAGACTGGCAGGCTGAGCCAAGTCTGTAAGATTGAGGCCAAAGGGTTGGGGCAGAATCAAGGGGGGCCTAGATAGAGCTTCGCCTGGGCTTGTGGGGACCCCACACTCTGGGCATTTGTGCTTTTCCCTTTATCAATCTGTGAATGTGGGGTCAGTGACTTAAAGAGCCAGAGCGGGACTGGGTCTCTGAATTTACCAGATTGGACTTTGCACACTATGAAACATTCTTAGCAGAGCACGATAGTGACCTCCTCTGTTTGCAGGTTACTACCGGTATTACAACAAGTATATCAATGTGAAGAAGGGGAATGTTGCTGGAGTTTCTATGGTGCTGGCAGCTTACGTGCTTTTTAACTACTGCCGTTCTTACAAGGAACTCAGTAAGTGTCTCTTACGTTACCTTGTCTTCAGTGGGGTTTCCCACGAGGGAGTGGCATTGGTTCATTGTCAGATTTAGAAGTCCATCATTTTACTGACAGCTGAAGAAGTGGAAGGACTTGTCAGATACAGTACTTACGATATTTTAAGTGAGAAAATTGTGGCGGTAAAGGTAATACTTAGGAAGCATTCTGCCAAAGGCTGATGGGAAATTGTGCTTCATTTTCTTAGCAGAGAGGGAAGGAAGTGGGGGTAGTCTGGTGTCTGTGTAGTGCTCTGGAAAAAGTGTAGGTGTTTCTGGTCCTGAGGCCCAGGAGGAGCTTGTCCATGGGCCGTCCCAGAAAATGTCATTGGTGGCTACTGAGTGGGTGTTCCTTCTGGGAAGGGAGAGGCTGGCCGGGGGGGCAGATGAGCATCTGACATGCCTTCTTGTCTCCAGGTCAGCACTTGGGTTCTGGCTCATTTCCTGAAAGGAGTTCTTTAGGATGCCTTTGTGTGATTGTAGTAGCCTAATGTTCTCATCTTGTGCTTTCACTGCTGCACATTTTAAATTTACCATTCTGCTTTTCTAACTTCAGAACATGAGCGGCGACGCAAGTACCACTGAAGAGGACCCAGTGTGGACTCCGTATTCCTGGCCATTATCTTTGCACAGCACCTCTCTGAATCCTTTCATATTGTAACTAACACCTAATAAAAGATGACTGGTATTGGGTTGCTTCACTGCCGTGGCCATTTCCCTGCGCTCCAGGAGGTCCCCTTGCACAGGGTGGGATGATTGCTTTACCACTCCCAAAGGGGGACTGTGAGTCTTGGGCTTTGAGCCATGATGCCTTGGGCACCTACATCATACTCATCAGCTCAGTGGGTGGGGGATCACTTAGCACACTTTAAAGTGTTTCCCTGCTCTTTGCCTTGAGTGTCCTAAGCACTTTTAGCCTTTTATCACCTGACACTTCTGCTGTATAAAGCAGAAGCTCGGACTTCCAAGATTGCCTTTCCCACCATGTTCTACATTACCCAGGAATATTATGCTTGAAGGAAGGTCAGTGGGATGATCCAGGGGAGTCCAACCTGTGGCCCACGGTGACCATGAATACAGCTCAATACAAAATTGTAACTTTACTTAAAACCTCTATCTTACCCATCAGTTTTTGTGTTTGTGTACTTAATGTGTGGCTCAAGACATCAAAACTCTGATGGCCCAGATGCCAAAAGGTTGGACACCCCTGCATCCAGTACTCTTACCTATCTTCATCAAAGGTCTTTAGTGACACGAAGGCCATAACTGGTTTCTTATTGAGGGGGTGTATGGTGAGCCTATACACACTGCACAGAGAAGAGGGTGAGATACCCGAATCTGAGTACCATCCAATATTTGAAATGAAATGAGATCTGCCAGGTGGCTGTTCCAAAATCGAAGCTTCCAGACTTGTAGCTGCCAGTAAAAAAGCCTTTTGTTCGTAGCCTCACTTCCCTTCTGGAGATTCATTTGTTGAAAAGAGACAAGCGGGCACCAATGTCAAAGCTTTGTGCCAGGCAGCTAGTGCAGCCACTAGCAAGATCCTCTCCTTGGCATGGAGTGTCTTAAGTAATGAGACACAGCTTAAAAAACAAGCTTTAATCAACCTCATAAAAATTGTTCTTATAATTGAACTTGGATAGGCCCCCTTGCCCAGCAGGCTCCAGGTGGTTTCACATTTCCAGGCTCAGGGCAGTCTCCGTAGGCCAAACGTGTCCAAGTGACAGCAGACACTTGATGGGGCAGGAGGTAGGTGCAAAGGTGGACTGTGTCATCTATTGAAAGGGTTGTCTACAGCTCCAGTTTAAGGTATACCTTAACCACTGTCAAGCATGTGCCCCAAGAAAATAAGCCCAGAGGAAAGACCCTCACACTTGAGAGCCCTGCACCTCCTCTCAATTGCTCCTACCTTGCTTGGAACAGGACCAGGCTGAGGCAACAAGTCCACTTGAGTTTGCCCTGAAGGGCTGCTTTGTTCCAGTCACATTGATAGGCACAGCTTCTGAATTCAGCAGGACATGGAGGAAGCAGGCATGACCTAGCTGCAGTTTTAATGATCCACCAGACCTTGGGGTCACCAAGAACTGGTGTTTAATGAGGACTGAGGGGAAGGGCCGTCTTTTGTACAGAACTGCTTAGCACAGCTCTTCCCTGCAACTTCCTCCCCTCTCCAGAGGGTGGTGTTCAGGAAGTCCCAGACAGGAAGTGTTGATGCCTAGACAAACATGATGCTGACTTGAGGGGCAGAAATGGAGCACATGTCCCTTCTTAAAAAAAAAAAAAATTACAGCAAAATGATAGGGAAACTGACAGACAGAGCCCCTTATACTGATAAACCCCAGTGTGCTTGCCTGCCAGCTCCAGCCAGAGTTGCGCTAACACTGGCATTGAACAGTTAAATGCACACTCCCAAGGATGGCCCAGAGTGGTCTCCAAAATGGGGCCCCTTGGGCTGTTCTGAGCTGTCTCCAGCTGCTGTCACTGTCCACTGAGAAAGGCCAAGTGCCCTTTGGTGCATCTGTTGGCGTAGTGTCCTTTTTCACCACACTGGGAATGGCAGGAAAGGAAGAAGACAAAAAAAAAAAAAGTTTTCAAATGCAGTTTTCAAGTAAGGCAGCACCCACCAAATACCAGGTTGGGAATGGGGACTCCGAAACTCTCAGTGGTACAGATTTTCATTCAAATGCAAGGGGAATGGAACTATAGAAGGTACATGGAACAGAAACTGTAGCCAACAACTTGTCAGGTGAAAGAGAGAGAGAGACTCCTGCAGTCAGAGGATGATCTGCGAGCACACCGCAGGGAGCCCCTTCAGCCATCTGGGCCTGCTCACAGAAGGGCTCCATGGTGGGTGGCAGGATGAAGAGAAGCCCATGGCTCTAGAGCTCCCCCACCTGTCCAGGAATTAAGCCCTTCTGCATGACTGACCAGTCACTTACCTCTGAGGCACCATTCTGGGACTCCCTGGAGATGGGAAGGAACAGGAGAGAGAGCGAAGCTACCTGGCTCCTTCCCCATGCAGGGAGGGATGCAATGCTGTGGACACTGAGTGTGGGCTGCACCCAGATTTCCCCTCTCAGTTCTTGCACATCTGCCTAAGCTACCCATGGGGACAGGTTTCAGTCACAGGGTCAGAGATAGGACAATGGTTAGAACTGGGTGAACAGACCTGGTAAAATCACCTCAGAAATCTATCAATGACCCTGATTTGTCCCAACTCTAAAGATCCAGTCCACCTTAAAACTCCCCTTCATTCAATCTTATTGCTCCTCAAAAGCAGAATTCTAAGAAAGGAAGTGAATGGTAGCCTCAAGCACAGAACAAGGAAGGGGTCCAGAGGTGGCAGGGGCACCCACCCTGCACGAACCCATCCAGCACCCTACCAGCTCCTGCTTCCTCAGCCTGGATTGTGGGGCTCTACTTAGTCATCACTACCACCCAGAATACTCAGCAGCTCTACACTTGAGCCTGTCATCCTCGTGTTTTCAAGTTTTTCTTGTCTCTACGTATGACCTGTCTGGTAGAGTGGCCTATGTAGCTGCCAGTTAGTCCTTTGGCTGATGTGATCACCAGGCCAGAGGGAGAGATCGTGTGGGCCCACTGATAGCACTTAGCATGTCTGCCAGCCTCCACCGCTGATCTTGGGTAATCCAGGATTCCCACATGGCGTCTTTAATACTGACTGTAAAGTGCCCCTGGTAAGAAGAGGTTGGCAGGTCCCACACCAGCTTTCTAAGGACTTAGGAGAGCTTGCTTCACAGAAGCCCTGCTGAAGAGTCCTGCAGGGAGGCAAGATGACAGCTACACTGCTTCAGGACACCTAAGTTTCCTTACTGTACCTGAGAACTGACTGGCTGGAAGCTGCTCAGCACAGGGCAGGAGCCTCCATCTGCCTCCCTTTCACATCCCTTTCTCACTTTCACTCTGTACTCGCCTCACCTGTTCCGGCTCAAGCTCAGAAATCAGAGTCCTTCCCTGAATCCAGGTGCATTTTAACTTTAGTGTCTCTGGGCACTGGCCTTCCCCTTTCCTTAGAACAAGAACCCCTCCTGGGGAGGCGCAGACTTTGTTCCTTCAGCAGAGCCGGCACAGAGCATGCGCCCAGTGAGTGTCTGACCGCCTTGAGAAATACCCAGGGGGTCAGCTTTTCTACGAACATTTTAAATATACGCCTTTTGACTTGGATCTTGTACTTGCAGGCATGGATGCTCCTGACACCATCAGACAAGAGCCCACAAAATCTAGATATCAGATTTAGCACTGTTTTTAGCTGCAAAAATGATAATTTAATTGTCTACCAACAGACAACTGGTAAAATAAATTATAGCTATATTATACAGTCACTGAAAAAAATAAGATTTACATATACTGATACAGATCTACAATATATTGTAAAGAAACAAACAAACAAAAAAAGGGTACAGAACATTATACATACCAGGGCCCGGCCCATTTATATTAAAATACATACTATCCTGGTGCTTGTGTGAATAAAAGTTTAGAATGGCAGTTTTCCAAGTGGAGTCCAGGAGTTCCTGGTGGGGACCCCCTCAGGGTTTTTGAGGGGCAAAGGAGTACCAAAACAAAAAAAAAACCCCACGAGAACAGAATATACTGAATAACACAGCTGTTTTAGAACAGGTGGGAATATGGGACAATACTCACTTTGTATCCTAAACACTTCTATGTCATCAGTAAGTTTTTTGAAAAAGCGTGTATTAACTTTGTATTTCTTCTAACAATTCCCAATCTGAAGTCTTTGTAAGTCTTGTTCAGTTACTGGTTGTTTCTACTGACTCACTTGGTGGTGCTTTTTTCCGCCTACGTTCTGTGATTTTCAATTGTGCACTCATTCTTCGGAACTCTAGCTGTGGGAATTCTGTGTGACCTGGGCTGGGAATAAATTCCTCAAAAAGCCAGGGGCCAGGACCCAATCTGGGACTGCTTTAGCTTAGAAAACTAGCATTTCAGCACTCACCAGTGACGATAAATTCTCAAGGGATTCCCCCCACCCCTTTCCATCCAGAGCCAAGAATAACAAGTTTCCTAGCGGGGTTTTAAAAAGTTCACTTTTTCCCTGAGTGTACGAGAGAGAGAGAGAGAGAGAGAGAGAGAGAGAGAGAGAGACAGAGTGTGTGTGTGTGTGTGTGTGTGTGTGTGTAGGGGGGTGAGAAGGGTATTCTGATCTCTCTGTGTGGGCCTGAAGCTTTGCACCACTCCCTTGAGTATGCCCACACCAGATCTGAGGACGACCAAGGGCTCCAGGGCTCACTCTCGTCCCTAGATTCCTGCTTCTTCGTGTCTAGCCTCTGAGAGATTTCCCTCCCTTTTCTTCAGGTGCATTCCATTCATTGAACAGTGTGTGTTTAATCGTTCACCTGGTCTTGGTGCGTTGTGGCAAAGTCGGGTGGCCCACCAGTGGCCTACTTTTACTTTTACAATCAGCAAAAACAAAGACTTTTCATTTTTAGAATGAACTACTTGGGGAGTGTGGGAACGGCCACTGACTGTGAAGACCCTTCCCTGCCCCCCAACCCCAATACTCACCTTGTAACATGTGACCTGCTCCAGTGGCCGGGGTCCCCGATTGCCTGCACTGCTGTTTTGACTCTGCATGACCCCGATGACCTGCGGGGCTCTCTGCTGATTGGGAGAAGAGTTCTGACTCGTTAACTGGATCAAGGAGGACGACCTTTGTAATGGCGGATTGTTACTTTGCTGGAAAGAGTTACACAACACGGTTTTACTGCGGAAAACACGTGCACGCGGACTACCAACGGGGACAGGAAAAGAGGGCAGGACTGCTCCTGCATGACCAGCTTCTGCAGCGGCCCTGCTCGGGAGAGCAGGCAGAAAAGAAACATCTGGTGATGGCGGCAGGAGCTGCTGCCCGAAAACACCATGCAGACACACAGAAACGAAAAATAAAAGTAGAAAACAAAACACCAAAGAGACGAGGAGGTCTCTGGGGCAGTGGGGCGAGGGCATGAGCAGACCTTACTTTTGTTTCTGAGGTTCTAGCTTCAGGTCAGGATGAACGCTTGGTTCAGCCAGATGTTTAGCAGCCTACACGGCGAGCGACAGTCACAGAAAAACAGTTGGAGGCTGACATGCTGACCTGCGGTCTAGGGGCTGAGAGGGCCCTCCGCTAGGGAGTCATGTGAGCAAGGGGGATGGGGGCTACTGGGCTGGGGACTGGACAGCAAGGCCACCTCCCAACCAAGTGGTTTCTGGCTCTGGCCTTTATAAATGCAGGTACCCAGAAACAGAAACACCCAGGTTGTCAAAGCTGCACCCACACCAAGGAATTCCCAGCTTTGCTGAAAAGGAATTCTATCTGATCTGCCCCATAACCTCTTGAGAGTGGGGGTCAGTGTAGCAAGTGCAGACATTTCTTCTGGCTGCTCAGCCTCCAGCACTGAGGAGGACCTGGTGGAGCTTTGGACACAGATTCAGAGTCCAGCCAGGTAAGAGATAAGGTTCAAGATTGGTGGGTGGGTTTACTCAGCCTGTTGAGACACTGCCTAGTTCACTGGCCAGCACAATCTCTGGGCTCTCACCCACCACCCTGACTCCAGTAACCAAACCCAGGGTGCCCTTGGTTTTGGGAAGGCTGCTGCAGATTCCCGCTTGTCCATGGCAGTTCTCTCTTTCCTCCTACTTGACAGGAATCAGCTGGGTTTTGGGACCTGCCTTGCCTAAACAACTGGAGTCAGCTGGTCCTCCAGCCCTCTATTCCCAGCCTTCCCTACAGTTGGGAACATCCACACAGAGCAATCACAGCACTGGCCAGCGAACTAGCCAGCCTTGTTCTGCGCCCAGATCTGCTCCTGCCCAGCTGTGGTACCTCAGGCAAGCCCCTCCCTCCACCGCAGGAGCGGTAGACACCTGGCGCTCATGCTGCCTTCTACTCTGGTTCCCGAGGCAGGCTCGAGGAGGGTACTGCTGAGCCGCCAAGGCACTTGCCAGGCAAGGGAGGGGAAACCAAGTGGGCGTTCAGCTCCAGCAGACAACCCTCCATCTCTAGAGGCAGACGCAAACTGCTTTGCTCCCTGAATTTTCTGCTGGAACTCAGGAAGACTCCCCTCCTGTCCTGTATCCTCTGAGCCCTCGCACAAAGTCTCCAGCTGGGTCTGTGACAGACCATGCATTGATGGCGGCACCAAGTTCTCTGCAGCAAGGGCACTGCCAGGGCCAGCAGTGCCACAGGGCCAAGGAGGGGCCGGGACACAGTACCTTTGTTGGAGGCTGCGTCTGCTGTGGCAGTGGGGGCTGCTCGGTGGTTCCCATTGGCAGTTCAAATCGAGGGCTGGTCACCCAACAGCCAGAAGGGGCAAGAATAAGAGAAGAAAAGATGAGAGAAGCTAGGTCAGATGGCGTTCTCAAATTCTGGCTAAGGGACTGTCATAGTCACTCTCTACCCAAGCACAGAACACCACAAACCACCTGGACTCAGCTCTGCCCGAGGCCACAGGACAGTGGGAAGAACAGAGCTGACACGTCTGCTCTGCTCATACCTGGCTGAGACCTGGGCAAAGTGATGCTCAGAGAAATGAATGAAACAGCAACTGGTATCATCAGAGGGCACAAGCCTTCTCCACGAGGGGCTGTGAGCACAGAAACCCCTTCCAACACATACCTTCCTCTGCAAGGTCTAACTTTCTCTGACAACAGAGATTCCCTGGGGGACATGCCTGCCTACCCCACAAGCAGGAACCCCTGGGCCACCTGTGGGATCCTGGGCATTCATCTAAGGAGCGGGACCAAGTCAACAGCACTGACCACCTCCCTATTATGTGGCAGCAACCAGGGCACTGCTCCTATACAGGTGTCGGCAGTGCAGATGGAGGATGGGGATACTGCTCTGTATCCCCTCAACCACCCCAAGTGACAGGTGCACTGAGGCCCAGGAGAGGAGCACTGAGCCCGCTGGGCAAGAACTTGGCTTTGGAGGCCTGCAGACCTACCTTTGAGCAGGTACCACCTCCTGCTGCCATGCAACTCTGGCTAGTGGCTGAGCTGCCACAGTGCTCTCATTTGTGAGATGGGCCATTCTCCTCCACACTTGTCAGAGTTACAAGAACCAGTATACGTGAAACCCTAAGCTCAGTATCTGCCATACAGGAGGCCTTGACACTGTATAGTTTCCTTCCCTTAGGGCACAGGTGCCTACCCTGAGGGCCCTAAATTATATGCAAGGCTATGTGTGCATGAGTTCTTCTGGAGCATGGGCCCATAGCTTTCTTTCATCAGATTCCGGGATGGCTGTGCCCAATAAAGGTTAATTGCTGGTCTAGGCAGTGCCACCTCTGGGCTCAAGAAGCAGCAAGGGTCCCTCCCCAACCTTCCACCCTTGTCCTAGGCACTGTGCTACCACCACCCAGTGATTAAAGCCCAACTGAGCTCAGGGAAGATGTACAGGATAGCACAAGAGCATGTGGGAGTTGGGGGAACAGGGGCTGGCTACTCACTGCATGAATTTACACGAGGGCCCCTCCGGGCAGAATCCCACGAGGTAATTCACACAGATAACTCTCCGCGTGTGCCGGTGCCTACACAGGGGACCTGTGGAGCCAAGTGTCAGGTCACTCACACCGTCCCCTCTTTAGGGCATGCCCTCGTGCCCCTCTGGCAGTCAGAGTGCTGCCCAGACCACTGTGTGGGGCACAGAGAGCAAGAGCAGGGCTTCAAATGCTGGCTTTGACTCTCATTCATAGGGGACACTAGGCAGGACACACAACCACTCAAATACAAGTTTCCTTATTGAAAAAGCAGTCCACACAGGAGCTTTGGGAGAGTCAAGTGAGCTGAGAATGTAAAAAAGCCTCACTAGCCCTGGCTGATATGGCTCAGTGTATCGAATGCTGGCCTGTGAACTGAAAGGTCACCGGTTTGATTCCCAGTCAGGGTACATGCCTGGGTTGTGGGCCAGGTCCCCAGCTGGGGGTGTGCAAAAGGCAACCAGTCTATGTATCTCTCACATATTGATGTTTCTCTCTTTCTCTTTCTCCCCCATTTCTCCTCTCTCTAAAAGTAAATAAATAAAATCTTTTTTAAAAAGCCTCCTTAGCCCCCCAAATGCCTAATACCATTTTTGTTGGAATAGGCAGGATAGATAGAGGGTCATGTGAGCAGAGGAAAAGAAGACTGGCTTCTTGCAAGGGGGTCCAGCCACTCTGACACCTACCATGCTTGCAAAAGCCACGGTCGTACCAAGGGCAGTCCTTGATCTTGGACTCAGGGTCGATGTGCAGAAAGGGGCACTCCTTATTGCTGCACTCTCCTGCAGGGAGAAATCCAGACACGTGTCCACCTGGGGCAGCTCTGGAAGAGGTGGACCCAGACCCACCTTGGTTTCTCCCAGGCTGGGACCCACAGTGTGGCAAAGAGGGCCAGGTGGTTCTGGCAACTGGTCCCAGCCTGGTGAACCCTGAGACTCAGGAGAGTGCCTCAGGGCCTCGGTTTCCTGACCTGTGTGTGTGTGCTGTGAAGGTCCTCCCCTCATACGTGTCCATTCTGCCACAAGGGTCAATGACATTGACAAAGGTGGGCAAAGGGTATATACATGTATCGTATCAAATAACTCATGGCTCCATCCCTTACCCAAAGATGGTGCCCTGGGATCTGTGGTGTGCTCAGATATGCAAATGCACCACTTGAGGCCAGGAAATTACTGTTCTACTCTGATCAGCTTTTCATATGCACTACTTGGGACAGGGGAAAGATCTGAGGAAAAGGGAAAAGTCTACCTTTTAGGACAAAAATTGGACAGATTTGGACACTCAAGGCTAGGTCCCTGTGATAGAAGGCAATGAAGCTTTTATGACAGGAGCTGCCTCAGGAGCAATCGGCCCAGCTGCCACCAGCACCTTTCACCCAGCTTAGTTCAGCCACCTCCACGCTTGCCCTTCCTTTCCAATCTATGTTACACACAAAAGGCCAGTCTAGGAAAATGCAAACTCCTTCTCAGACCCACAAGTCCCCATGTGGCTTCGCCCACCCTCGCTGCAGTCTCCTCCTCTTCTCCAGCCACACTGGCCTCCTAGCTGTTCTAAGACAGACAGTCCTCTGCCAGGACTAGCCCCTGCTTAGCCTTTGGATCCCAGCTCAGGTCGCCCGTCCTCAGAAAGGCCTTCCCAACCACTCCACCCAAAGGAAATTCCTCATGTGGACCCATCAGTTTAGCTCCTTTGGAGCACTTATCGTGCATAATTCTCTTCTTTATCTGTCTTGGTGGCATATAAGCTGCCTCTTTCCCTGGGCTACTAGAGCAAAAGCACCATGGGGTAGGGAATGCGCCTGTCTTCTTCACCACTCTCTCTTCAGGGCCTAGAAGGGGGACCCTCACCTGTGTCACAGGTGAAAGGAGTTACAGACAGTATGTCTGCACCATGTCAGGCTCTACAGGGGAATGGCAGGCAGGGATTTGTCGCAAGTGCGGTGACTTGGGGAAGGGGTTAGGGGGTGGTAGGCAGGGGTGGTGCTGGATGGAGGATCACCAGCAGAGAAGTAGGGAACCCAGACCAGCCTGCAGAGCCACCCCTGAGAATCTGCCCATGAGGGCTGGCTCCTGCCTTTGGGGCCAGATGTGAGAAGGCTCCCATGCAGAAGCCACTGCTTCCTTCCACGCTGGTTCCAGTGCTGCTGGGAAGGGGAGGGGGTTGGGAAGCCTGAGTCCTATTTCTGTCCTATTTCTGCTTTGACTTCAGCTTGTGCTGCCTCTTAAAAAAGAGCCACAACTGTAATTAATAAGCCAGCAGGCCAAGCCTGTTGGTCTGCTGAAATAATTAGCATCTCCTCTGACAATACTGCTTTGAGAGCATTCAGCAGGTCTGGCACTCCTCGGCCTACCACAAAGGGTACAGCAGGCCTCCAGCCTCCCACTGGGCCTCTGCACAGGGCCTGGGGTCAGCAGTCTGAGGCCAGAGTGGGTCCTCATCCTGACCAGCAAGGCCTTTTCCTGGTCAGCCTCACTCAGAGCACAGAGCCAGGAGGTTCTAGTTCTATCGGAGAGCACAACAGCCTGGCCGAGCCCTGTGCCAGCCCCATTTCCCCAGCAGTTCACTCAGGACAGCTCAGGCCACATGGTCTCGAAGCAGTGATCAAGGCAATCTCAGTTGCAAGGTGAAGAATAAGGCTATCTGTCACCAGAATATAATCCCCCCAAACTTGCTATTCTTAAGGGATATTTAGGACAGACAAGCTACTACCTGGGATCACATGCCCAGAGAGAAGAAAGCAAAACTCTGGCCTGGGGGGGCAATCAGTTGCCACACAGTTAGAAGCTGATTTAAGAGAGATGGCTGACTTGGCAGAAACAAGGCTTCCAGCCAGCCGCACTGTTCACCCATCTACCTGGAGACCCTCATTAGTTTCCAATTCCTGAAAGTACCTGAAAGTGCTCAAAAAACAGAAGCAGTACAAAGACATAGGAATTATTAGAGAATAATCATAACTTCCCATGACTAATGGGCCAGCTGAGGTTGGAGGGCAATGCCTAAGGTTCTCATCTGGAGCTGGAAAGATGGGAGATGGTAGATACTGTGGGTGCCTGAGCAGCTGCTGAACTGCTCTGGGTTTTGGTTCTTGGTGGAGTCTCCTCAGGGCTCCTGATGTGGGGGGATTCTGGGTGTAGGGAGGGGCCTTGCCACACACCTTACAGAACTGTCTTACCAAACTTCGAGTAGAAGTAGCACTCAGGCATCTTGGTCATGTCATACTCATGCAGGAACTCACACTGGTCCCCCTTTTTGCACAGCCCCCGTAGCCAGTGTTTGCACACCACTGTCTTCTCACCACTAATGTGGCGAAATGGGCACATGCCCCCTGTGGGGGAAGAGAGAGAGAGATGTGGCCCTGAGCCCGGGGGCACTGGGCCTTGGGGAGCCAAGGTGCCTTCTCCCCCTACCTCCCTGAAGCACCCGAAAGCAGCATGTCCCAGAGGGCACCGGTTGCCCCTGGCAGAAGGCAATGTGATTTTAGGCGGTACAGAGGCACACATTTTTAAGTTTAAACAGTTATGTATTTTATTTTAATGTGTTTCAGTAAAATCTAACTAAAACATAATGATTTCGCAGATTTGACTGCAAGATGGAGACTTGACAAGCCCAATGGTGATGTGGAGGAGGAGTAAGTTTATTTCTTTATTTAATTAAAAAACAGTTCCGTGATCCACGAACATGGCAAAAATTGTAGGGGTAGTTGAAGAAAGGCTGGGGTTTGGAAAACCCAGCCCTAAAAGACAGAAGGTAAAGAGGAGCACCAGCAGAAGCCTGGACTTCAGGTGGGCTCCATCTTTAGTTAAATTGCCTGCATAGCCTCTAAGAACTACGAAAGAAGATCAACCACAGAATTAAAGAAATGCATTGCACAGAAACTGGGGGAGGTCTGTCTTCTGCAGCAGGATCTGAGTTATCATCCGCACAGACAGGAGAAAACCATACTCTGGGAAAGTCATAATTCTAAATAGTGGCCTGGTGGGACTACTGGGAAGGCCCGACCAAAATTACGTTGTGACTGGAAAAGATCTAGACCAGCCCTGTCCAACAGAACTTTGTGCAATGATGGGAATATTCTACATTTATGCTGTCCAATAATAGCGACATGTGACTATTAAACATTTGAAATATGACTAGTATGATTGAGGAACTGCATTTTTAATTGTATTTAATTTTAATTGATTTAAATTTGAATAGCCACTTGTGGCTAATGACTACTGTATTAGTTAATGAAGAGATGGCTCGTGTTAAGGACAGCTTGCTAACTGATGGTGGCAGGTCAGAAAGGCAGAAGTACTGAGTAAGGACATGGGAGTGAAACCAGAGGCGACGGTGGTCCAACTAGCTCAAAGGAGTGGTGAATGACTGAGTTATAGAACCAAAACTTGCCAAAATCAGCCATTAAAACCAACCGTGCTCTAATTCTGTGCTCCCTATTCAAGCTTGTAATTGAAATTTAGTTTCCGAGTAAATTTGCCTATATAGTATGTAAGGTCCTGCCCAGCTGATACTTTCCCTTATGAATGGTCTCGCTTATGTAGCCTCTGTGGTGGTCTGGTATGAACGAGACTCTATGAGGAAGACTACTGTGGGGGGTTTTTGACGAGAGGACACGGAGGACAGTAAGCCTGTGCAGACTGTAGTGGGCTCAGCCACTCAATAACTCTTTGACCTTGAGAAAGTTCCCAAATATCTCAGTGCTAGAAGCTTCTGTTCATGTCATATGGGTCAGCTTCTGGCCACATGGAAAGTGAGGTGAGAAGGCAGATTCAGCGCTGGTTAAATCTGGTGTTTTAGGTTTTAGGCAGAATACCCCATCATGTTCCTAGCCTATCCAAACCACAGGTTCATCTTGGGACACTGTTAGAGTGGAGAAGGCACTGTAACCCAGAGTCCTGATGGCCTACATGTAAGTCTGGTAGGGGGCAGAGTGGTGGACAGCCCCTCAGGAGGAACATAAAGGAACCAGGGGTTTCTTACCTTTGCCACAGGCAGCTTTCAAAAAGAATTCACAGACAGCAGCCCCTGACTCTGCAGAGAGAAGGGAAAAGGAGAGGGGTCAAACAAAGCAAGGCACAATTGCTACTGTGACATCTGAAGACAGGGAGAGAAAATGCTTCTGGCCTTTGACCTATGAAGGGTTCACAATACAGGAAACAAACGGGCAAAAAAATGCAAAACCCGAAAAACAAGAAAAAAAATTGCTTATTTCAATCATTCCCTGCAAAATGAGACATATACGTTGAGACCAGTCATTATTCGAGGCTTTCTGAGAGCCTCCTCTACTAAAGATGCTTTCAAGGCATTAGGAGTGAGTGGGGGAAGAACGCAGCACAAGATCACCGAAATTAATTACCTTGTGCCTGGACCTTCTAGAGGGCTAATGTGAGAGAGAGAGAGGGAACAATCTCACAGGAAACACAAGTGAATGGGGACTCTAAGGAGGAACAGTCTCCAGAGAGAGGCTTTTAGGGAGGGGAGAGCATAAATGAAGGAACACAAGCAGGACGGCTCTTAATACACAATACCAACACAATTATTAAAGGAGCAGTCTTTTGCTTCTACACATGCAACTGGTTCAGGTGAAGGGAGCAAGAGAATACAGGCTGACTGCATGCGGTAGAAGTCAGTCGGCTCAGGATAAGCCGTTCCAATAAGCCCAGTAATTCACCGCCCATGGCCACCAGAATAAACCTTCCAGTTTCATAAAGTTTTCTCTATCAGCAAGCGTTTCAGAATCGCTGAAAACCCAGCATCTCTGAAGGCCACTTTCGTGCCTCCACTTGCTAACTTGCAAGGGATTCCTTGGTTCCTGGGGAGAAGATTTTGCTAGGACGAACTTAAGGTGGTGGAACCGGGAATCCTGGAGGTGTCAGTCGTTTGCATTTCAAAAAGTCTGAAAAGAGTGCTCAGACAGATGCCTGGGTGTGATGAAAAGACCCAAAGTTGGAGTCCAGAAAACAAGCGAGAGACAGGCTCCCAGGAGTGTGAATCCTAGGGGAATGGAGCTTGAAAGTCTAATTGGAGGTCTTCTGTAGGAGAGGTGGTTCTCTCGGCCAGACTCTCCCAAAGGCCCAGTTCTGACGAAAGCAAGAAATGGGAGATCACAGTGGGGGCTGGATGTGGGAAAGGGGGTTATATAGTACTTTCCTGTAGCTGGAGAGTGTGTGGAGGTGGAGGAAGGTTTTCAAACCCAGGATACCCGCCTTCATTCAGTAATTACTTTAACAGCCAGACAAGATCTTGCCCTCCAGAAGACTATCTTAAGCTAGCCCCAGGGGTTCAAAGATCCAAGGAAGGTGGGTTCCGGAGTCCGAGGGAGAACGGGTCCCGGTCTGAGTCAGTTGCGCCCCTTGCCCGCCGACCCCCGGCCCCAGGCTCACTGTCCATGCCCGGGAAGGGCAGCGGCTGTGCCCCGAGCTGCTGTTCCACCGCGATCTCCAAGTCGAACTTGATGTGGTCCACGCTGGCGATGATTTCCTGCATGGCGGCGGCGGCGGCCCCTCCGGCCTGGCTACTCCCCAGTACCTTGCCACCCTCACACCTCTACCCGCCACCTTCTGCCGACACGGCGCTGTCCTCCGCCTCGCCTCGCCTAACCTGGCCGCCGCCGCCGCCGCCGCCGCCCGAGGTATGCCGGGAGCGCCCGGAGCCCGCGCCGGCCCTCCGCCTGTTCAGACCCGGCCAATCGAGCGCAGAGTAGGGGCTGCTCTGCTAGGCTCGGCTATCTGCCAGCCGAACGTCCGTCTAACCTGTAACCACGCGCGGGGAGTTCGCAAGGCAGACTCCGTCTGCACGAGCTCCGCTGGAGCATGGTCGTGGAGGGCGGAGGGAGGAGGGAAAAGAGAGCTGGGTTCAACGCCTCGCTGAGAGGCGAGGCGATCGAGGGCCCGGGCGGGTTCGACGCGGACACCGGGCCGGTGTTCACTGGCTGGACTCGGAGTGAGTTCCTATTTGACCCTCGTCGGAGCCCAGGATCCTAGGGGGGACTGGCCGGAGGGGCGTGGAGCGTTGCAGCCAGGGTTAAGCCGGGGGCGTGTGTTGAGGAAACTGAGGCTCTGAAGGCCGATGCGGAGGGGTCGGGTTGGCTTGAAGCCCTGGGGAGGTGCGGGTCCTCCGAGGGTAGAAAGAGACTATATTTCTAATTCAGAAGTTAGTATTAGCCTGGGCAGGTTAATGAACTTGGGTAGGAAGAAAATTACACCTTTATTGCCTCTGTGAAATTGAGCATTTCCTTCCATGACTAACGAGTAGCGTCAGCAGTGCCCAAAACTAAGTCGTGATTTCAATTGAGTGTAAATGATAAAGTATCTGCAACTACTACAGCTGTCATTTCCATTCACCACTCTTTGACATGACAGGAGCTTGTTTTTAGTATATTGGGAAAAAAGCACATATGCTACTTTGCATAAGTTGGTTTTTAAAACATTTGATACTTATTTTGATATATTTTTTGTAATCCTATGTATTGCATTGAATGTAGGTAAACACTTTAATGTGGCCACTTGAACATTTCAAATTACATATGTGCTCCTGTTATGTTTCTATTGGAGTTGCAGGCTTCACCAGACATGGAATGTTGAAGGTCTTCTGCACTAGTGTCACTGGGGTGCTGGTCAAGAGAGGCTGTCCTTGACCTGGGATCAAAGCCAGCTCATCTCCACAGCTGACCAGCCTGGCCCACGACACTGGTGCAGGGCCCCCAGCAAGTCACTCCTCCCTGGGCCTCAGTTATTAATCTGTTCAATCTGCTGTCACCTCTGAGATCTTTCCTACGGTCATCTGATATAACTAGACCTTAAAGTATTTTCATGCTGGTTATTTTGATATTTTTTTTATGAAACAGTTTCAAGTATGCAGAGCACGACCTCTAGCCTAGCACACTATCCAATAGCAATATAGGGAGAGCACATTTGTGATTTTAAATTTTCAGGTAGCCACATTAAATAAGAAGAAACTGTAAAGTATTAAATTTTCTTTAGCTCAGTGTATCTAAAATATCATCATTTCAACATGTAAAAAGATGTGTATTTTACATCTTTTTGTGAGAAGTCTTTGAAATCTGGTATGATTTCCATGTTTCATGTGCTCAGTAGCCACATGTGGCCAGTGGCTACTATATTGGATAGCACAGCTCTAGCCCATTTGTCCACAACTTTTTGCAGAAAAGAAGCATTTGAATTAGCTTTCCTGGGCAGTGACCCAAAATGCCAACATTTTTTTCCTAATAATAAATGATAATAGCCACAATTTTTGAACACCTATTAAATGTCAGGCATTGTGCTGACAAACCTTATTTAATCCTTATAACCTTGTGGTGAGGTGAGTGGGATTATTTTCATTTTACAGCTGAAGAAATTGATGCACAGAAAGGTCATGTAATGGTTATGGTCACACAACTCCGGTCAGGTCTCAGTCTCAGATCTTATTTCAGCACCCGTGCGATTATGGCTTGGTAATATCACTAGCTAATATCTTTAAGTGCCTACTGTGCTGAATGCTATATATCTGAGACCTCATTCAATCATTGCCTCATTGAAACAGTGCTGTGTGGGTGATGTTATAGTTAATCCCAGTTCACATGTGAGGAGATCGATGCCAGAGCAGTGAGTGCCTAGGGACTCATGGATCATATTTAGCCGAGCTTAAGTCAGAACCTAGGCTTCTAAGCTCAGGGCTTATGGCTTGTAACCATTTCTCTATCTTGTTTTTGCCTTTTTGCACTATGACCATGAGTTGACTTCATTATTTTTCTGATCTATGCCAGGCCTTGGAGGTAAAAGCCAGAGATGGACCTGGTGAGACTTGCCCGGCTCTTCTCCAGTCCCCGCCCCCTGGGACTGTCCATCCTGCAACACCTTGACCTCAGAGCCAGGGGCGCAGGAGGTAGGCATGGGCCTGCATGGCTGAGGGCCGTGGGGCTGACTGGGTCAACACCAGCAGCCTTCAGCAGCTCCCTCTCTCAGCTGCCCCTCAGCCAAGGGAGCCAGAAGAACACACGCAGCCTTAGCTCTGACCCAAGCCAGCCCAGCTCCGTGGCCACCCAGAAGGAAGAGGAGGAAGAGAACTTTGGGACTCTCTCCGATAAATACTCCTCCCGGAGAATGTTCCGCAAATCGACGGACCAGTTGTATAACCTACGACTCAGGGAACAACATGAAGAAGATGAGGAAAGGGAGCTGGAGCCAAAATCATGGCAGGGCCGGAGAAACACCCCTTACTGGTACTTCTTTCAGTGCAAACACCTGATCAAGGAAGGAAAGGTGAGGGAACCTTTGGATTCTGCTGCTCCTGGCTCCAACATCCCTGGTTGCTCAGTACTTTGTGAGGGGCCTCTCTACCTTTTCAGTCTCCTGAAGGCAGGATGCTCAGGGCTCTTCTCTCCTCCGTCTTCACGCACTCTCAGAGCTGTACCAGTGACCTGCCGACCTCCTGGCTTTCAGTGCCCTCTTCACTGTAGCTATTGCCTCTGAATCTCCAGCCCAGATCTGTGTACCCAGCTTTCTGCTCACCATTTCCCTTACACTTAAATTTTTGTTCCCAACCTTGGTTTCCCTACACTTCCTTCATTTCACTAAATGGCAGCCCCATTATTCCATCTGCCCAGGCCAAATGCCTTCAGATCATTCCTAACTCTTCTCTTTCTCTCACCAGCTCTAACTGCAGAATGTTGTCAGTCCTCATACTTCTCGCAACCCCACTGCTGAGCGCCCAGGCCTAGCCTTGTCGTCGCCCGCCTCAGCTGTTCCACTCGTTCCACGGCCCCCCCACACCCGTGCCACCTCCTGCCCAGATGTCAGCTCACAGCTCAGAGCTGTTCTGTTAAAGCAGAAAGCAGATAGTGTTACTCCTTCCTCCCAAACTCCTAGTGTGTTCAGTGACACTGAAGATGTTCACTCTCTTAGGTGTTGATAATGACATTTCATTTATGCTTAAAATTCTCTTACAGGGATGTGTTAAAGATTTTATAAGTGAAATGATAGGATGTCTGGAGTTTGCTTTAAAAAAATTCTGTTTAAAGAGGAAGTGCAAGGTATAGATGAAACAAGATTGGCCAAATGTTAGTATTCATTGTTGTTAATGCAGCCCTCTCCACTTTTGTGTATTTTTGAAATTTCTCATAATGAAAGTTGAGAAATGAAGAGAAGCAGAGTCCTTACAATGGCTTATGAAACCTGCAAGATCTGCCACCACCACCCTTCCACAGCCCCCACCCCCCGTACCTTGCCACCCTCATCCCCCCACTTACCCTCTTGTACCCACCCCAGACTCCAGACTCCTCTTTGTGCCTCCAGCTCCCAGGCATACTCCTGCCTCAGGGCCTTTGCACTGGCTGTTCCCTCAGACAGCCATGGTGTTTCTTTGCTCACCACCTTCAGATCTGTGTTCACCTGTCACTTTCTGAGGCCCTG
>PVKM010009568.1:13957-36828 GCA_004027735.1 Carollia perspicillata
TGAAAACCCTGCCCCCCTTCCCCCCCATTACTCCCTCCCACCTCATTTCTGGTTACTGTCAGATTGTTCTTTTAAAACCATAAACCTTCACAAATAACCACTGAACTAAAACTTTTATTCTTTTTTTTTTTGGTCCTCTGTAACTTAGTTGAATATAATAAAGCAGTATAAAAACACAAAACAATTTCTCAACGAATATACATCAGTTTATATTTTTCTGAATCTAAAAGCTTTAAACTGCTTTTGGTTCATTATAGAACACACAATAATCTAAAATGAACATTTTATTAATTTGTGTATACTGTTGGTAACATTGGCATTTCTTTTGTGTCTGCAAAATACTACTCTTAGCCCTTGAGAGAATTTAACATTATTTAGGAAGAAACCTTTTATACACTAAATGAAAAAATTTGTTTCCAGTCTCTTTAATTGCTTCAATTTAGTATATTTGGAACATACTTCTTTCTTTCTCCAAACTAGTCTTAATGGTTTTACAGAAATTCTGGAAGATAATGTGCTCTTAGTTGAGCTTTTTGATTCTCTTGGTGCTCCTGGACTAACTCCTACTAGTATTAATGACCTGCTGGTCAAAGAGGGCCTAGCATCTCATGAAGCAGGGTAAGTAGACCTATAAACGTTTATTTTTATTTTTTATAAAATATATTTTATTGATTATGCCATTACAGTTGTCCCATTCCCCCCCTTCATTCCCCTCCACCCTGCACACCCCCTCCTACCCACACTCCCCCCCTTTAGTTCATGTCCACGTGTCATAAGTTCTTTAGCTTCTACATTTCCCACACTACTCTCGCCCTCTCCCTGCCTCCTCCCACTCCCCTGTTGCTAATGTTCCACGTGATCTCCATTTCTGTGGCTCTGCTCCTGTTTTAGGTGTCCACTTAGTCTGCTTTTGTTTTAGGTGTGGTTGTTAATAACTGTGAGTTTGCTATCTTTTCACTGTTTGTATTTTTTATCTTCTTTTTCTTAGATAAGTCTCTTTAACATTTCATATAATAAGGGCTTGGTGATGATGAACTCCTTGAACTTGACCTTATCTGAGAAGCGCTTTATCTGCCCTTCCATTCTAAATGAAAGCTTTGCTGGATAGAGCAATCTTGGATACGTTTATTTTTAGTTCATACGTAATACTTTATTCACAAGAAGGGAAACTGACACAGCATTCCCCTTTGGACATCTACTTGGGTCATAGGTGGAAGTTTTTCCTGTTGATGGGTCAGGAACAATAATTGAAGTCATTAGTCTAATGGGGACTAGAGTGGTTTTATACTCTGTCCCTAAGGAATCCTGAAGCCATGAGAAAGGCTCCTGGAGATTGAAGGTGCATGTTAGAAAAAATACTGACATGTTATTTCTAGATAGAATATTTGCATAGACATCCTCTTATACCTGTGTGAGAAGATAATTAGAAAGAGAAGTGGCAGGGTACAGAATAAGTGTACTGGTAGAGTACCCTATATTCCCATTTGGAGAAATATACAGTTTTCCTGGGTTCAAGTGGATAATTTCAAAAAAAAAAAAAAGAAAAAAAAACCAGGCTTGAGCCACTGCAGTAATACCCAGTACAGGCCAGGGGTTGAGACCACCCAGAAGCAAAAAGGAAGGGTAGTTGTGAGGAAAGGCTGGGAGGGTTTGAACTCAGGACAAAGCAATTCTTCCATGACAGGGACTTGTGCAGTGGGGTGGCCCTTGAGGGATCTTCTGAAGAACTGCCACTTTAGCCCTCAAGAAAGCAAATATTGTCTGCCAGAGTAAGCCAGAGCAGCAGTGACACCAGCAGAGTCTTGCAATCATGTGCTCAGCATCTGGTCATTTCCCTCCCTACCCTAATACTGGAAGAGCTAGTGGTAGAATAGAGAGGGCCTATCCTATTTCCAATGTAAGTCCTAAGCGAAGGAGAGAAAGAGGTGAGAGGAAACACTAAAATATATTAGACTGAGTTTTTTTTTTTAAGTCAAAGTTATTGAGATATAACATGCAATAAAAATTCACCCTTTTTAAGGTGCACAATTACGGACTTTTATATAAACATGCATGTACACTTTATTTCTAAATTTTTTTAATTTACTACTATTTTAGAGGGGGAGGCAGGGGAGGAGAAAGAGAGAAACATCAATTTGTTGTTGTATTTATTGATTGATTTTTTTAAGTCCTCACCTGAGGACATGCCCACAAATTTTACAGAGGGGATTGGAGGGAGAGAAACATCAGTATGAGAGAGGAACATCAATCAGTTGCCTCCCATTTGTGCCCTGATTGGTGACTGAACCTGCAACCTTTTGGTCCACAGGTTGATACTCCAACCAACTGAGCCACACCAGCCAGAGCCATTGGTTGATTCTTGTATATGCCCTGACTATGAGATCAAACCTGCAACGTCAGTGTATTGGGACATTGCTCTAACCAACTGAGCTACCTGGCCAGGGCCATGCATGTACATTTTAAATATCTTAAAATTTCATATATCAGTTTTATCTCGGTAAAGCTAATGTTTTTTAAATAGTCTATCTGATAATAAAGTATAGTTAATACACAGTAGAAGATAACATTTACGTGTCAAGCTGTGAACATGCCCTCAGTTACTCATCAATATTAATATTGTTACATGGACATATAAGTCAAAAATTAAATTATTTCACTACTCCTGTTGTAGCCAGAAGTTAGAGGTACAGTTCTTTCTTGGCCACAGAACCTTGTATTTCTTTGAGTTAAGCTGTTGGCTAGTTCTTAGAGTTCATGTCAAGTAAGGACAGAAAGCAGTCTAAATTTAGCAGCAAAAATTATTCACCTTGGCTGGTTAAATCTCAAATTTATGATAAAAAAATAAGTTTTTTCCTTTACAGAAATAGAAAATAATATCTAATTAACTGTGATTAGACTCTGAACTAATCTGATTCAATAAACATTCTAAACTCTTTATGTAATAATTTTGCTCATTAACACCCTTTAATAGCTATTGTTTTCCACTTGTATTCTCGTCAGCATACACTGAGAGCTTTTTAGTCATGGAGTAATATTCAAGTTATCAAAAAAACTGAATATGCTTCTCCTTTGTATTAAAGCAATGGGAAATGATGAAATCAGTAGCAAAGTTGGTATTTTAAACTTTTTAAGATATAAAGGTTGGCTTTTAGGTTTTTCTTCTTGTGTTTACTTAGGTGGTAGTTAAGGACTCTTTTTTAAAAAAGACTGCAATTGCTATCATATCAAAACTGGGAAATAGTGAGTCACAGTTAAAACTCATTTATCTCTAGATCTATAAGGAAATCCAAACATATTTTTCAAACCAATCTTTTTGCTAATGGGTTTTGTTATTTTTCAGATACACTATCAAAGTTAATTCCAAAAAGTATACTGAAGTGTGGGATCCTTCCCCAGAAGAAATTATTTCAAAGGAAGTAAACAGCCTAAATTCTGTGTCTGCAAAATCTCTACCTAATGAGAATCTTCAGTCACTTTATGATAAGGAACTGCCTGTGCATATCTGTAATGTAATATCTCCTGAGAAGATTTATGTTCAGTGGTTATTAACGGAAAACTTACTTAATAGGTATTAGATACAAAGAAAACATATAATTGGGGTGGGGGCAGGGGTGGGGAGAAAATGCAGACAACTGTAATTGAACAACAATAAAGTAAAAAAAAAACATTTGCATATGGTTTTATTCTTTTTTAATATTTTGTTTCAAAAAACATAAATGTAGAATTTTAAAAGTAGCAACATTATTTCAGCTAAATAGCCTACTTTTAACTAGTTAAAAGTATACAAATAGTATCTTTACCGGTTATTTTCACTTCATTAGGATTTGTTCATTCCACAGATACTTATTGAGCAGCTATTATTTGATGGCCAGTGTTTTAGGTCTTGGGTTGCAGTGGTAAAAACATGGACAAGTCTTTGCTGTCATGGAGCTTAAATTCTAGTAGAGGAAGAAACAGTGAACAAGTAAGGTATTTAGTATAGCAGATGCTGATAAGTAGAGAAAAATAAAGCAGGTGGGTAGGAGGACAATTTTAGGATGTCCAAGGAAGACCTCACAGAGACAGGAACATTTGAAATGGATCCTGTAGGAGGAGAGGGCATGAGCCATGAGAATATCTGGGGGACTTTCATCTCAGGCAAAGAGAAGAGCTAGTTCGAAGACCCTACAATGACAGTAGGCTGGATAGTCAAGGAAGAACAAGGCATTCAGTTGGGCAGGGGTAGAGTGAGTAAGGGAGGACAGTAGAAGACTTGTGGTCAGGGGATTTTATGTCATAAGAAAAGGTGCAGAAAGCTAAAATATTTTTTCTTTACATAGTTTAGAAGAACAGATGGTAGCTGCTTATGAAAATTCAAAATGGGAACCTATTAAATGGGAAAATGATATGCACTGTGCTGTTAAGATTCCAGATAACAATCTGTGGCGAAGAGGCCAGATCATCAGAATGGTTACAGACACATTGGTAGAGGTAAATGCAGAGTTAAAAATATAGTCATGAAAGTGAATGTATTTTGTATTTTTATCCTGGATTTATTTAATCCAATTTTTATTAAGCTTTTCATTTGCAAAAATTTTTTGAAGTTTCTTTTCAGTGAATTAAAGTTATTGTTTTCTTAGGTCTTGCTATATGACGTGGGCGTTGAACTAGTAGTGAATGTTAACTGTTTACGAGAACTTCAAGAAAATCTAAAGACAATGGGAAGATTATCTTTGGAGTGCTCTCTTGTTGATATAAGGTAGTTTTTATATGAGTAAATTTTCTCATTATTGAATGTGATTTTAGATATTTTTCTTTTGGGATGGGTTCTTGTCAGTTTTTATTTTGCTAACGTTTTCTGAAATTTTCATAAAATCTAGTTAATTTTAAGGTTTTAAGAAGAGAGAAAGATAAAAATTTGGAGCACGTGAATTTTTGTGATATTAAGGAAATAGAAGTAGGTAAGTATGACAGGTATCTACATAGAATTCAAAATGTTAAATACAAAAAAATTTAAGGAACAGAGGCATGTAGAAATAAAATGTATTTCACAAGCGTAGGATAACATGGAAAGCTAAAACTGTGTGAATTACCAAAACGACTGAGTTAGAGAGGTTTCTGGGAAAATGGCCTGGCATGGTTTTGGAGTCTGCCAGAATCCTACCAAAACCACAGAGAACTTGGATAGCAAAATTTAAAAACTGCACAGTCAACATCTACAACAAAAGTAGGCAAAGACAAGCAGATGTGGCACACAGAAATCAACCTGTATGATGTCAGCAGTTGTATGAGACGCGTGTGGAGAGAAAGCTGAGTGGGCTGCTGAGACAACTCGAAAGGAACTGGCACAGCGTTTCACTGGAGCATGCAGGCCCGCTACCTGAACTGAGAAGGGAGTGATTTTTAGTTGAACCTGAGAGGCCTGTTTATAATGCACCAATGCCCTGGAAGCTCTCAGCCATCTCAGTGCTTACCCAGGACTCCACTCTGAGGAGAGACTGCTGGGAACAGAGCCTGATTTGAGCAAGACATTCAGTGGGTCAAAGAAAAGACACAGAATATCAAGTGTGAGGCCCCATTTTCTGTCACTTTGAGAAAACAACATAAGAGAGCCAAGTGATCTACCCCTTTCTCTTAAAGGTACAGGAAATTTTATTTCACTTAAAATATGAGCAAAAGCAAGGCTTATGGTTGAATTCCATGCAAATTATTATGAGAAAGAAGAATAAGGAGCCAAATACTATCTCTAGAGGCAGTGTAAAATCCACCAGAAAAACATACTAATAATAAACTGCAATCCAGCATTGCAAAACAAACAAAATTTTTTTGAAAGTTATAGACACTGTAGAGAACAGTATAAAACAATTAGAAAAACTTACAAATAAGATTACAGAAAAAGGAGGCTTTGAAAAAAGATAACACTCAAGAAAGAATTAGAAATAAGAGAATCTTACAGAAGTGTAGACTAAACTAGAAAAACACAAAAGCAAATACACAATAAACAATGCCTTAATAGAAATACAACATAAGGACAGATTTTTTAATTAAAAAAAAAAGTTCAAAGGATTCAAAAGAAGATAAAAGATATCTAAAATAGACCCCCAAAATAAAAAGACTCAACATACAATGTAACAGGAATTTCAAAGAAGAAAACTAAAGTAGAACCATATACTAAAAACCCAAAAGTGCTTCTAAAATAAAAGACTACTTAAAACTATGTATTGAAAGAACACACTATATAGGTTGGAAAATCAAGACTAAACACTGAGGGATTATCTAGTAAAATGGTTGACTTTTGAGAGGAATAAAACCACACTGTCATCACTACCACTTTATGCCAGAACATAATGCAGTAATATTTTTTAAATACTCAAAAGAAACGGCAAGTCATGAGTTTATGTCCGGCCAAACTGACCTTCAGGATAAAGACCACAGACAAACTTATATGACCACTCAGGAAGTATTGTTCCTGAGGAATCTGTAAGAGAAAAAGCTTTAGATAACAAGACATGAGAGATTTTGAAATGAGGACTGGTGGTGAACATTATATTTATTTTACCTCAGAACTGTGATTAAGGAAATAGTATAGCATGCAAAGTAGATATGGCACAAATTCAAATATGGGGAAGGAAAGGAAACTATATATGAACACCTGGATAAACTTGCTGTTTGTCTGATTGGTATTCACTAGGAGGAAGTACTTCAAATAAGATGCTGGGCGAAAGTGAGAAGAGGCTACTAACAATACACTGATTTAATATTGAATTTATGTTAATATTTTATATAAACAAATCAGTAAAATTGTAAAGAAAATTAAATTCACTTTATCTACATAGTGATGGCATAGCCTTTAAGAGAGGAACTTCTCCAAACGACTTAAAACACATTAAGTTGACTGTACATTCTTACCAGAATATATTGTAAGGACAAAAAAGTAACTTCCCCTGCTGCCTTCATTAGTTATTTTCATTTCTCTCAGAGTGGGTTGTAGTGTTACGGAACCTACTTGTGTGTGTATTGTGGGGTAAGTCAAAATAGTAATTATGTACATATTGTAAGAACTGGTGTGGTAGACAGATGACAGAGGTGTAAAAGTACAGTTCATTTACCTTGTACTCCTGATTTTGAATTCGAAGTGTCAATAGAAACTCTTAAGGTGGTATAATTGTAAAAAAAAAAAAAGGATATTTTTCAGCTTTGTAACATGAAGGCCCCAGTCACAATGAGCTTTGCTGGATGCAGATTATGGCCTCCAAATGCTATTTCCCATGAACAGAAATTCCTGCTCTCTGGAAAAATGTCTGCTTCTAGGTCTGGGATAGGAAATGCACAACAGAAAAAGCAAGAGAGCTATAAAGAATTATGGATGCCTGGCTGGTGTGGCTCAGTGGATTGACGGAGCACTGGCCTGCAAACTGAAAGTTTCGATTCCCAGTCAGGGCTCATGCCTGGCTTGCAGGCCAGGTCCCCAGTTGGGGGCACACAAGAGGCAACCAACTGATGCTTCTCTCCCTCTCTCCCTCCTTCCCTTCCCCTCTCTCTGAAAATAAATAAATAAAATCTTTTTTTAAAAAAAGGATTATGGAGATTATAACAAAAGGGATTCAGCCAACCTGAGTAAAATTCTTGACTAAAGATAAGACATTGAGTATCAGTAGGATAAGTGTATAAAAGTATTTGATGTGTTTAAATCCCTAAGTTTATAAAGTTATTTTTTAAAAAAAACCTTGATTGTTTACTTTTAGAGGATTTTAGGGAACCCCCTCTTTATCCTGAAAACTGGTAGATAAAGGAAAAGAGCTTTTGTCTTGTATTTCCTTTACAATCATATTTCAGCTTATAAAGCTGTTTTTTTTATAATATTCTCACTAACCAAGGAGGAATGATAACATTAAAACAGCACCATTTTATAACCCCAATAAACAAAGGAGGGAATCTAGATGATAGTTATCAGTTCTGCTAACATCACAAAAAGAGAATCAGAGATTGTGTACCTCCTGTTGGAAGTGCCTGTAAACAATGTTACTGCAAAAAGGAAATGCAAGCCTGAATTTGATCAAGACTCTAGATCGCACTATGAATTCAAAGGCAATACAAGGAATATGTTAAACACTATGGCTATGTAATCAGCTAAATACAGACCATAGAAACTGTAGAACAAATGACTCAGTTACTTCAACAAAAAAAATTGCAAGAGAAAGAGATGGAAAGGGGACCTCAAGATACACATCAACCATTCATGGTGTGTGGTCTTTGTTTATTCTACCAATTAGGACTGGTTTGAAACATCAGGAAAAAGTGAATATCATCTGAATGGTTGATATTAAGGAACTACTAAACTTTTTAGATATGATAACAGTACTGTAGTTATGTTTCTTAAAGACTTTGTCTTTTGGAAATACAAACTAAAATCTTTTCAAATAAAATGCTATATCTGGGACTTCATTAAAATAATCATGGATGGGTGTATGTGAGAGTCTAAATAAAATAAAATTGATCATGTATTTATAGTTGTTGAAGCTGAATGATAGGTACATCACAGATTTATTCATTCTGCTTTTGAATATGTTCGAAAATTACCATAATAACTTTTTAGAGGCAAATTCACCAGATTTTAAAGAAAATATTCAGATACTATTCAGCTATTAAGAAAAACCTGTAAATAAGGTATAGCTTAAAAGTGTATGGAAAAATACTGTCTGTTCTGAATAGATAATTTAAGAGGAAAATGTTGGTTTGGCAAACTCAATATGGTTCTTCATAGATCTCAATGCTGACCTGCATTTTATGGTTTTCTTAGGCTAGATAGGAGTCACAGGAGCACTTAGCATGGGAATATATTACCCTCAGACGTACTTTTGAAAAATAAAGTAACAAATTCTTGATTCTGGGAGACCTTCCTTCATTGGTAAATCCACGGCAATAATGTCATAGTGTCTTTGTAGCAAAAATTATAGAATCTTAGACTTGGAATCCAAAGACCTTAGAGGCATCATGACAGTAATTTCTTTATACTAGTTCTAATAAATGGACATTCAAGACCTGCTTGAAAACTTCTAGTACTGTCAAGACTATATTCCTCAAGGGAACTTACTAGTATCTCCTTACACTGCATTGAAGTTTGTCTCCTCATGTCTTCCACACATCTTCATTTTACCTCAGAACAAACCTCTTGACTCTGCTAACCCTCAGATACGGAAACATGGATATCACATTCCACTAAGACTTCTTTTTTCTTCCAGGCTATTACAGTTTTGTCAAGTAATCCTAAAATAACATGATTTCTACATGTTCCTACTTGCCTTCTCTAAATGTTTTCTGGTTTAAGTTGGAAGAATTACTTCAGGTGTATTCTAAGCAGATCTCACTAAAACTATAAACACGATTCTGTTAATTACATTTGGTTAGCATTGCATGTTTGAATTTGTATTTTATGGAGATGAGTCAGGTTGAATTTCTTAAGCAGTTTTTATTGAACTTGTGTTGAGCTTGTGAATATTGCTTAAAAATTCAGTGCTATGAGCTGTATGTAACTCCATTCAGCTTTCAGTTTTACTAAACAATGGTAGTATAGAAAAGCGTCCGAGTACATCAGTCTCTGTTCATTTGTCGAGTCTATCAGAATAATCATGCCCTCTCTACTCTGAAGAAGGAGATATCGCCAGTTGAAACAAATCAGAGTTTACAGCCAAAGACCCAGCACTAACCTAGAGGGCAGGACAGGCTGTGATGTCCTTGCACAGGCTTTCCACTTCGAAGGGGTTTCTTAGGAGGGACACCTGCTCCTCTTCACTGGAGCTTATTAGGAAACCATAGCTTTTTATGCACTTACATTATTATTCTTTTCACCAAAATACAGAGTTTTGCATTTATTCCTGTCAGATTTCATCTACTTGGTTTTGAAATTCAAATTACATTATTTTAACCTCTAGGCTGTCCTTTCTGATTCATTATCTGGAAATTTGAAAGCATATCTCTGTGTCAGAGGTTGTAATTTCCAGTTTCTGGGCCAAATCCTGGTAACAAGCACCATGTATCTGGCCTACAGAAAGTTTTTAAAATTTTGAACTATTTAATCAACATTTTCTTAAAAACTAGTAGGTGCCATATAAACATTTGAATTTCTAGCTCTGTTGACAAAAATCAGAATATCTAGTTACTGAAGCAACAGTGTTGTTAAAGCTATTTGGCCTTCCCTCCAGAGGTTTAAGAGTCACTAGCTATTGCTGGGTAAGTCTTAGCTGCTATTCATCATGGAGTATGGGATGTAATTTCACATATGGGAAGCAGCTCCATCTTCCATTTAAGCTGAGTAGGAGGATAATTTCCTTGTGCTTGATGTGTTACCCACAGTTATCCACGATGCAAAGAAGCTCTAGTTGGAGATTGTCTTATATTTTCTCTGTAACTTGAAGTAAATCCATTTAGCCAACTGCTGTTACTTGGCTGAAAGACATATACATACATGTACGTGTATATGTTTTTCAGCTATGGGCACAAATAGGAATATTACAGATCGGTTCACAAAGCTAAAAGACCCCAAAGACCTTTTCAACATTACTCTAAAAATCTTTAATGAGCCATTTAAAGTTACAGGTGTAGCCAGCCTCTTTTTATCATACCTACAAGGATCTCATCATTTGAATAGAGGAGTGAATAAAAGGCTATGAAATGGGAAATAAAATTGTGGAAATAATAAAAGCCATGTTGATGTTGAAATTAATTTCTTACTGCATATGCAGTAGCCTAATATATGTGTATATGGTGATTGTTTTATTTTTATATGTCCTATGCTCTTTGTTATAAAACAATTTACTATTTTTTAGACCAACTGGTGGGAGTGACAAGTGGACAGCGACAGCTTGTGACTGTCTTTCATTGTATCTAACTGGAGCTGTAGCAACCATAATTTTGCAGGTGTGCATCGGTATTTCAATAGAAATGTACTGATTATTTTATTGCTGTTTTTATAATTCCATTTATTTTCTTGTTGACAAAATAACAGCAAAACTGGTTTTTTCTAAACTTTTTTGGTCTTATTTCAAGTTAAAACACCTGTTTGATAATAGATGTAATATAAATGATCATATGAATGAATCAAAACATTTCTAAAGTAATATTCTTGAGTTGATGATTTGCATGTTATAATACAATATATGTATGCTAGAGTGTATTTCTGAAGCCTTTTTATATTCTTTATAACTGGAAACTTAATTGGACTTCTCATGAAGTCATAGTAACTGTTTGTCATAAAAAGTGTCTGTGACTATGGATTTGAGAAGAGGATATATATAAAATATGTCCTTCCAAAACATATAAGGACTCTCTTTACCTCCTTTACTTTTTTCTAATTTAATATGTTTTATTGCATTAATGACTAGAATTTTCCTGTATAAGTAATTTTTTCCATGTTACTTTTTTCTTTCTATGTGTACTTTCTTCATCTTATAATTTCTATGAAGCAGAATATATGCTTCATAGTTCTTTCCTTTCTGTTGCTTTTTGTAGGAAAAAAAGGCACATCTGGGAAAATATATTTCGATCTATACTTTGCAGAGTTTAGGACAATAGAGAACTTTAACTGATGTGTATTCCTCCCACCCTCTTTCTGGGGTGAAAAAAAAAGTTGTTTTTCTGTCTGTATTTCCCTGACCCCATTTTGATAAGTTTTGACAGTGAGGCCTTCCAGCTGCATTTTACAAGGCACTGTTTATCCCCATTGATAAACAGGCTCTCTTCTCTTTGATATATACGTATATCAGAATTACTTGGCTGGGAGTTTTTTGTTTGTTTGTTTGTTTGTTTGTTTGTGGCTTAGAGAGATGTAGAGAAAATGCTGGTGAAAAGGATATTGTGTAGATTTCAGTTTTATGTCTCACTCTTACGCTGCTCTTAAACCACCAGGAAAACAACATGACATGGCCATTACCTGTGAAAATTTTCTGCAAAGATGAAAAAGGAGAGCATGTTGATGTCTCTAAATATCTCATTAGAAAGGGTTTGGCTTTGAGAGAAAGCAGGTATGAACCTTTTTTTTCCTTACATCAGTCCGTGATGATGCTCCTTATTTGCCTGGGTAATCTTCATGTCTGTGTGCTTTCAAAATTGAATTCATCTTGTTTGTTCTTAAAAATGATTTATAAACTAACCCTGAGGAGCCAGCTCAGAAACAGAGTCCTTCAGGATTGACAGTTCCTTTATTCGAGCCCATCAGCTCTTGCATATTTAAACCCTTCTTTAAAATGATGTGTTTGCTTCTCTACTTTTCCCTTTGCTCTGGCTTTTACACTCCAAATCAAAGGAAAGGAGATGAGGGGATGGTATAGTGGGAACCAGATCCACTCCCTTTGGCCTCGTTTGCTTAGACAGGAATGTTTAGGTTTTATGTTAACAGTTCTGGTAGGTTTACACCAAAAATGTGTTTTTGTGAAACAAAAATATGGGTAACAGAAAAAACTGACTGAATGATACTTACATTTAAGGATCCTTTGGGGAACTGCTTTCAGGGCTTAAGCACTTTTGGTCTGTAGGGAGAAGGATCAGGATATTGCAGTACCCCCGGCTTCCTGTCTCCTTCCAGATGTAGAGGTCTATGCGAATTACTGACACATGTTCCGAGCAGCCTCCTTCTACCATGCATGTCCACATCTCTGTTTTTTTAATCTTACACTATTTTATCTTCCCTTATTTGGAGCTGGGCCCCAGCCCTGATGAAATAGCAGGAAAACGAGAAATCAGAAATGAAATAGGTCATGAGGTGGTTGCCTGGCCTGGTGGGCGCTGCCCTAATGCTGTGCGGTGGCCTGTGGCTACCTCTGCATCTTGAGTCCCACGTGTGTCTTTCTTCGGGTTCACTGGCTTAAGACTACAGCAATTCCTAATAAAAAACATGTTAAAGAGAACAATGCTGGGTAAGTTAATACCTCTGATAGATAGCATCTGCCTTTACAGCACTGAAATCGCCAGCTGTCTCAAAGTTGGGGGCTGTGAGGGAGCCCTAGGAGAGGAGAAATTATGTGGCTCTTTGTCAATTTATATTTCCTTTTAAAAGAAAATACAGGAAAATGGAACAAAAATCTGCTATAATTCTGCTAAAATAAGCAATGCTGATATTTTCTTCTAGGAATAGTACCATATTTTTAAGGGACTTATAGTATCTTTGTGTACATTCATATAGTATCTTATATGAATGTTGATAACTTGCCACATGTACATGTGGACTAAATCAGACTTAATCAGAAGATGTTGTATTTCCCAATGCTATCTGATACTTAGGAGTATTAGAAAATAATATGCAAATATAATATATAAAGTATTTAAGTGAAATCATATTCCTTTTTATCAGGCTCATTCATAATTTAAAATAATTTTCATTACAACTGAAATTATCCTTCATTTCATGAAATAAATTAGACTAGTATATCCTAGACTACAGCAAATATTTTAAATTTCAAGTATATTAAAAGGATTCTGTTTAAATTGTTTACTCCAGAATTTCTTATTGCTCATGTTTAGATGTATTCTTTTTTGGATGTTACAGAATTAATAAGTTAGATAACAGCCATTCATTATCTGAGAAGCCCCTGGAAATCCCCCTGAAACAAGAAGATTCAATGGTTACTAGGAATATTAAAATTAACTTTGACCCCGACAAAAAATCTTCTGATATTATCAGTGAACACAAGGTATCTGAATTTAAGGAGAAAATTATAGAACCAAGAACCCCTGGATGCTATAAACCACCAGTTATTCCCAACATGAAAGTATTTGAGGCAGTAGTCAGCTGCATTGGTGATGATGGAACTGTGTTTGTGGTGCCTAAGTTGTCAGGTAAGATCTTTTATCTCATAGGATTAGTCAGTGTAAGTCCTAGCTAGCAGCTCACTCTCTAGTAAGATGGACATGGATTGAAATACTTTGGACAATACTTAACTTCTTCCAACCGCATTTTCACTGGAGTATTGCGAGGGTTAAATAATGCACACAGACTGCTTTTCGCAACGCCTAGCACGTTAACAGCCATTTATTGAGACATTGACAATAGATGTCAGGCCTAAGATAAGCATAGGGGTGGTTTCAGGTTCCACGTGTCTTAAGTGGATAGTTCTTTTACATTAGGCACTCACACAAGTTTGGAGGCTCTCTGAGAAAGAAGAATACAAAAATATATATTCCTCTAAAATGAGAAAAGACATCACCACAAATGATTGGAGGCTCAGGACCCTTTGAAGATACTCAGGTCTTCTCTGAGATCTTGTTGGGCTCATGTACAAATTTTTCCTTTCTACAACTTGAGTGTGTCCAGCAACTCCCAGGAACTCTAGCACTTACAGGACTTACAAGCTCCTTTGGCTCCATAGTAAATCCACCTATAGATTAAGGGGATGGTGGCTATGAATTTGTTGAAATTTTTGTCTCATTTGTTGATTAGTTTTTAATTTGAAAAACCAAATAAATCTGTGCAGTTGGCTATTCTAGAACCAAGAAACCCTTTTGGAAGACATGAACAATGTTTGGGACCTCTAGCATTAGTACTTAATCCAGACATGTATAAACAGTCATAGCTGAAACTGCTTGACTATTATGTGTCAGGCAGTGTGCGAGACATTTTACATCTGATACCCTACAAAATGATAGTGCAGGGAGGTGCCATTATTACCAGTTCACAAAAGAACAAACTGAGATTTATGGGGGTGAAGGAACCATCCAAGATCATTCAGCTACAGTGGTAGAACTTTCATGGGAACTGACTCCAGAGCTTGTGTTCTGTGCTATCAGTTATGGGGATATGTATTTACTGTGGAAATAATGGGCCAATTAGCAGTAAGTAGCAACACGAGAATTTTAATTTTCTATCCCAGCATTATACCATATCTAAGCATCAAGTAACATATAACTTGTCTTCTGTTTTACTTAGATATGCTAACAAAATGGCATATTAGGCTATCTGGTACATAATTAGAGTTTTTCATGATTCTTGGACTTCCAAAAGAATGATTGCATTTATAACTAAAGATTGAAATAAGTATTTACATGCTGTTGTTCCATTGTATGTTTTGAAACATATAGAAGCTATAATAAGTAGATTTTTATTAAAGCTGTATAATGTAGAGACTGATTTTTAATTCTTTATAATATTATCTAAGTGATAAAATTACTAAAGGTTCATGATGACTTCATTTGAAAACGGTAGGAAATTTTTCCTAAATACTTTCTATTTTTAATAATTTCCTCAGAATTCGAGCTAATAAAAATGATGAATGAAATTCAGAGTAATTTAAAATGCCTTGGTCTTCTGGAGCCTTATTTCTGGAAGAAGGGAGAAGCCTGTGCAGTGAGAGGATCGGACACTATGTGGTACAGAGGCAAGATAATCGAAGTCGTCGGCAGCACCATCAGGGTGAGTCTGACATTCTTTTGTGACTGTTTTAAGACTAAATGCTATAACATTAAGTGGTCTTTTGAATCTAAAATCATGAAAGTTTGATTAATATGTCTTTTAATGAGTTCAGTCCTATAGGAAGACTAGTAGATGTATTACATGTTTGTTTGTAATAAGAATTTTTGTTTTTATTTTTTAGTATATTTATAAACTTGAGCAACCAAAAAAAACCTTCCAGGTAGAGATTTGGACACTAGTACTTTAATGGTATCACTTATTTGTCATTGAAAGCCCTGTTTGTATACAAGATGTTAAGTCAAAACCACTTGTTTCCCAGTACATTACATATTTCCTTGGCAAATTTGTTTACAGTCCAGCTAATTTACCTGATTAGAATAATGGTTACCTCCAAATACTGAGATAGAGTTCTTGAGTTCCATGCAGTATCTTCAGAAAGAGCTTTGAAAAAAATGTGTATATAAAAATACCTCCATTTTTAATAGTGTATTTACTAAGTAAAGCAACTAACTCATGAGCAGTTCAGCACTTGAAAATTTCAATTTTGGGAGGGGAGAAAAAAGCCTTTTGTTTACTTGCATGGAGTTTATCATCTATTTGGTGATCGTACCTAAGAATTACATAGCACTTACGGTGTTCAAGGCTCTTTCACATATGTGCATTCATGTTTCATAATTTGCCTCTAACTTTCATAGGTGTGGGTTATTTCCATTGTATTAATAGAATAATTGAAATTCAGCATCTCATCCCTAAATTTCTGATCTAAGTCTTGTGCTTTTTCTACTGGACAAGCTTTAAATGGTTGCAGTAGAAGTAAGAGCAGAAGCAGTAGAAGTAGAAGTAGTTTCAAATTTGGGGTATTTAAGCATGTGGATACTTACAGATTTATATGTTCATGTATAAATGAGTGCATTTTCACACACATTTGAATCACTTAGACAGCCTTTCTTTAATTGAAAAGCGAACTGAAATTCACTTTAAGTTACCATAATTTATGAACTTTATATACATGGAATTCAAATAAACAAGATGGTGGTGAACTTTATTTTTTCTCATACTTATATCTGTTATTTTTAAAATTTATTTTAAAGTATTGTCATACTTTAATCATCACTTTTATTTCCTGTGGTCATTTTTCATTTCAAGTATGCACAATAAACTTTTCATTCCTTAATATGGTATCTGTCAAAGTTTATCCTATAATTGACATTAAGAAATAAACATTACATGAAACTGTATTCACCCTAAGTACATTTAATATTCTCATTTTTTATTCAGCTCTATTCATTTTTTTAAATTTTCAGTTACACTTGAAATATAATATTTATTTTATGTGTAGTACATAGTGATATTTATATAATGTACAAAGTATTCCCACTGATAAGTCTAGTACCTGCTTGGCATTATATGTAGTTATTACAATATTATTCACTGTATTCCCTATGCTGTACTTTACATCCCTGTGATCTGTTTCATTTTTTTATTTAATATTTGTTGTATTTTTTCATTACTATTTAGTCACTTCATACCTGCCTCCCTTCAACAGTCACCGTACTGTTGTCCACGTGTCCTTTTTCATTTTTGCTCAATCTTTCCACACCCTAACCTCTGCGCCATCCAGCTGCTGTTATCTGCTCTCCATCTATGGGTCTGTCTCTGTTTTGATTGTTAATTCAGTTTGTTCACTAGATTCCCCATATGAGTGAAATCATATGGTATTTGTCTTTCTCTGACTGGCATATTTCACTTAGCATAATGTTCTCCAGCTCCATCCATACTGTCGCAAAGGGTAAAATTTCTTCTTTTTTATTGCCAAGTAGTATTCCACCATGTAAATATCTCATGGTTGTTTTATCCACTCATCTACCAATAGACACTTGAGCAGCTTCCATATCTTGGCAGTTGTAAGTACACTGCAATGAACACAGGGGTGCTTATGTTCTTGTCAGTTAGCGTTATGGGTTCCTTTGGATATATTCCCAGAAGTGGGATCACTGGGTCAAAAGGCAGATCCATTTTTAATTTTTTGAGGTATCTCCACACTGCTTTCCACAGTGGCTGCACCAGTCTGCATTCCCACCAGCAGTGCAGAAGTGTTCCCCTTTCTCCACATCCTCATCAGCACCTGTTTGCTGATTTATTAAAGGTAGTCCATTCTCACGGGTATGAGATGGCATCTCATTGTGGTTTTTATTTGCATTTCTCTGAAGACTATTGACATTGAGAAACTTTTCTTCTGTCGGCCATCTGAATGTCCTCTTTGGAGAGGCGTCTATTCAGGTCCTTTGTCTATTTTTTAATTTGATTTTTTTTTGGTGTTGAGTTTTGTAAGTTCTTTATAAATTTTGGATATTAACTCCTTATCAGATGTATCGGTGAATATGTTCTCCCATTTTGTGGGTTGTCTTTTTTATTTCGTTGATGATTTCTTTTGCTATACTAAAACTTTTTAGTTTGATGTAGTCCCATTTGTTTATTTTTTTCTTTTGTTTCCCTCACCCAGGAAGATATATCTGATAAAAAATTGCTACAAGCTATGTCTAAGATTTTGCTGTCTATGTTTTCTTCTAGGATGTTTGTTTTCAGGTCTAACATTTAAGTCTTTGATCTATTTTGAATTTATTCTTGTGTGTGGTGTATTCTAGAAGGTGGTCTAGTTTCATTTTTCTGCACCTATCTGTCCAATTTTCCCAATACCATTTATTGAATAATCTGTCTTTAGCCCGTCATATGTGCTTGCTTCCTCTGTTGAATATTAGTTGACTATAAAGATGTGGGTTTGTTTCTGGGCTCTCTATTCTGTTCCATTTATCCATGTGTCTGTTTTTATGCCAGTACCACGCTGTTTTGATTACCATGGCCTTATAGTACAGTTTGATGTTAAGTAGCATGATTCCTCCAACTTTGTTCTTTCTCAGGATCACTGTTGCTAAGTAGGTCCTTTTGTGCCTTCATAAAAATCTATTAAGTATTTGTTTTAGTCTGTGAAATACATCATTGGAATCCTGATAGGAATTGCATTGAATCTGTAGATTGCTTTGGGTAGTATGGACATTTTAATGATGTTAATTCTTCCTATCCAGAAACACAGTATGTGCTTCCATTTACTTGTACCTTCTTCAGTTATTCTTCGGTGTCATATAATCTTCTATGTACAGGTCTTTTACATCCTTGGTTAGGTTTATTCCTAGGTATTTTATTCTCTTTGAAGCAATTGTGAATGTGATTGTTTCTCTTAATGTCTTTTTATGTTCATTATTGTCATATAAAAGTACAACTGATTTCTGGATATTAATTTTTATCCTGCTACTGTACTAAATTCATTTATCAGTTCTAGTAGTTTCTTGGTGGAATATTTGGGGCTCTCTATGTACAGTATCATATCACCTGCAAATAATGACAGTGTTACTTCTTTCTTTCCAGTTTGGATGCCTTTTATTTCTTCTTGTCTGATTGCTGTGGCTAGGACTTCCAGTATTATGTGGAATAAGTGTAGTAAAAGCAGACATCCTATCTTGTTCCCAATCTTAAAGGGAATGGTGTAGTTTTTGTCCTGTATAAAAAAGGAATGATGCAGGCAGTGTGTTTGTTATGTATGATGTTTATTTTGTTGAGGTATGTTCCCTCTATTCCTACTTTGCTGAGAGTTTTTATCATGAATGGGTGTTGGATTTTATCAAATGCTTTTAATGCATCTATTGATATGATCATATGTTTTTTAGGCTTCATTTTGTTTATGTGGTGAATGACATTTATTGATTTGCAAATCTTGCACCAACCTTGCATTCCTGGAATAAATCCCACTTGATTATGAGTATAATACTTTTGATGTATTGCCATACTCAGTTTGCTAGTTACTTTGTTGAGAATTTTAGCATCTGTGTTCATCAGGGATATTAGCCTATAGTTTTCTTTCTTTGTAGTGTCTTTATCTGGTTTTGGGGTTAGGATATTGCTTGCCTCATAAAATGGGTGTGGGAGCCTTCCCTGGGAGCCTTCCCTCCTCTTGAATTTTATAAAATAGTTTGAAAAGAAGTATTAGTTCTTCTCAGAATGATTGGTGAAATTCACCTGTGAAGCCATCTCGTCCAGGGCTTTGTTTGTTGGCAGTTTTTTTTATTACTACTTCAATTTCACTAATTGTGGTCTATCTATTCAGGTTCTCTGATTTTTCCTGATTTAGTTTTGGAAGACTATATGGATGTAGGAATTTATGCATTTCATCCTGGTTGTCCAGTTTGTTGGCATACAGTTGTTCATAATATTTTCTCACAATCTTTGTATTTCCTTGTGTCAGTTGTCATTTCTCCTTTTTCAATTCTGATTTTATTTATTTGGATCCTTTCTCTTCTTTCCTCAATGAGTCTAGTTAAATGTTTGTCAATCTTGTTTATCTTTTCAAAGAACCAGCTCTTGGATTCATTGATCCTTTGTATTGTTTTTTAGACTCTTTTTCATTTATTTCTGCTCTGATCTTTTATTATTTCCTTCCTTCTACTCATTTGGGGGCTTTGGTTGTTGTTCTTTTGCAATTACATGTAGTTACTACAATATTATTGACTATATTCCTATGCTGTACTTCACAATCCTGTGATCTGTTTCATTTTTAAAATGCTGATTGCCAAGATGACCAAAGAAGGAACTTTTCAAAACTGAGAAATACTGAGAATTTGAAAAATGCACCTTTACTGAATGTAAAAGAGTACTTCTAAAATACTTGGGGAAAAAGAACAAAACAAAATTTTTAAATTACTATAAAAAATGGATTTGTTTCCAGGAATATGTAAATCTAATAAGGGCCAGTTTATTTGGGTTTTTGTTTGTTTGGTTGGTTTTTGTTTGTTTTAAAACTCTGGTTTGTGTGTAAGAAAACCTTTTGGCAATGTTAGTACACTATGGGATGAGGGTATAAGATGTTGCTTTTTTCTGAAGATTTTTTCAAGTTGAGATTTAGATATCTTATTAAGATCCTATTTTCTTTAAGCCCCAGGAGTTTCTTCTGTCCCTTGGTTTTTAATAGTAAATTTTAATTATAAATTGCATTTATCTTGTTTCAGGTGCAATATTTAGATCATGGACTCACTGAGAAGATTCCACAGTGCCATCTCTACCCTATTTTGCTATATCCGGACACACCCCAGTTTTGTATTCCTTGTCAGCTCTATCGTACCATACCTGTGAGTAAACAGTTATCTGTAGGATGATTACTTTATTTTTTAATTATAAAATATTGATTATGCTATTACAGTTGTCCCAGTTTCCCCCCCTTGCCCCCCTCCACCCAGCAATCCCCACACCATGTCCATGGGTCATGCAGGGGTTCTTTGGCTACTCCATTTCCTATGCTGTATTGTATGTCCACATGGCTATCCTATAACTATGTATTTGTACTTCTTAATCTTCTCACATCTTCACCATTCCCCATACCCACCGTCCCATCTGGCAACCATCAAAATGCTCTTCGTATCCATGATTTAGTCTTTGTTCTTCTTGTTTGCTTAGTTTGTTTCTTAGAATCAATTGTTGATAGATATATATTTATTGCCATTTTATTGTTCATAGTTTTCATCTTTTCTTAAAGAAACCCCTTTAACATTTCATATAATAACGGCTTGATGATGACAAACTCCTTTAGTTTTTTTTCTATCTGAAAAGCTCTTTATCTGCCTTTTGATTCTAAATGATATTTTTGCCAGATAGAGTAAACTTGTCTGTAGGTACCTGCTTTTCATGACTTTGAATATTTCTTGCCAATCTCTTCTAGCCTACAAAGTTTCTTTTGAAAAATCATCTGTTAGTCTTATGGGAACTCCCCTTTAGGTAACTAACTGCTTTTCTATTGCTGCTCTTAAGATTCTCTCTTTATCTTTAACTTTTAGGATTTTAATTATGATGTGTCTTGGTGTGGGCCTCTTTGGATCCATCTTGTTTGAGACTAACTGTGCTTCTTGGACTTGAATGTCTAATTTCCTTCCAAATTAGAGAAGTTTTCTTTCATTATTTTTTCTAATAGACTTCCAATTCCTTGCCCTTTCTCTTTTCCTCCTGGCACCCCTG
Organism: Carollia perspicillata; assembly: GCA_004027735.1. Classification (NCBI taxonomy): domain Eukaryota; kingdom Metazoa; phylum Chordata; class Mammalia; order Chiroptera; family Phyllostomidae; genus Carollia; species Carollia perspicillata. Next base: position 35,394 of record PVKM010009568.1, read on the forward strand.
TGATGCAAATGTTGGACCTCTTGGTTGTCCCAGAGGCTCTTTACATTATCCTCATTTGGCAGGGGGTGGGGGGCAGTTCTCTTTTCTTCTTCTTGTTCTGATTGATTGATTTTGCTTCTTATGTTCCAAATCATTGGTTTGGTTCTTGGCTTTATCCACTCTACTGTTGTTTCCCTATATATTGTTCTTGATTTCAATACTGTAACCTTTGTTTCTGACTGGATTTTTTTTTTTATGCTGTTGAGCTCCTCACTAAGATCTTTTTTTTTCATTGTTATTCAAGTACAGTTTTCTGTCATTTACTCCCGTCCCAGGCCGCCCACCCCAGTGCTCCCCACCTCCCTCCCATTTCCACCCCCCATAGTTTTTGTCCATGTGTCCTTTATACTTGTTCCTATAATCCCCTCCCTTTTTCCCTGAAATTCCCTCCCCGCTCCCCTCTGGATACTGCCATCCCATTTTTTATTTCAATGTCTTTGTCTATATTTTGCTTGCTTGTTTGTTTAGTTGCTTAGGTTCCTGTTAAAGGTGAGATCATATGGTATTTGTCTTTTACTGCCTGGCTTATTTCACTTAGCATAATGCTTTCCAGTTCCATCCATGCTATTGCATAGGGTAGGAGCTCCTTCTTTCTTTCTGACGCATAGGATTCCATTGTGTATATGTACCATGGTTTTTTGATCCATTCATTTACTGATGGGCATCTAGGTTGCTTCCAACACTTAGCTATTGTAAATTGTGCTGCTATGAACATTGGGGTGCATAGGTTCTTTTGGATTGGTGTTTCAGGGTTCTTGGGATATAATCCTAGCAGCACAATTGCTGGGTCAAAAGGCAGTTCCATTTTTAGTTTTCTGAGAAAATTCCATACTGTTTTCCATAGTGGTTGTACTAGTCTGCAATCCCAGCAGCAGTGAACTAGGGTCCCCTTTTCTCCACAACCTCTCCAACACTTGTTGTTTGTTGCTTTGTTTATGATGGCCATTCTTACCAGTGTAAAGTGGTATCTCATTGTGGTTTTAATTTGCATTTCTCTGATGGCTAGCGTTATTGAGCATCTTTTCATGTGTCTCTGAATCCTCTGTATGTCCTCCTTGGAGAAATGCCTGTCCAAGTCCTTTGCCCATTTTTTAATTGGGTTGCTTGTCTTCTTGGGGTGGAGTCATATAAGTTCTTTGTATATTTTGGAGATTAAACCCTTGTCTGAGGTATCATTGTCAAATATGTTTTCCCATATAGTTGGGTCTCTTTTTATTTTAATGCTATTTTCTTTAGCTGTGCAGAAGCTTTTTATGTTGATGAGATCCCATTTGTTTATTCTTTCCTTTATATCCCTTGCTCTGGGGGACATATCAGTAAAAATGTTGCTGTGTGAGATATCTGAGATTTTCCTGCCTATGTTCTCCTCTAGGATTTTAATGGTACCATGGCTTAT